>WEIV01006280.1:27216-112895 GCA_013390005.1 Calyptomena viridis | reverse complement strand
GATGTGGATGGATGGATGGATGGATGGATGGATGGATGGATGGATGGATGGATGGATGGATGGATGGATGGGGCACCCCAACCCTCCCTGGTCTCTGGATGGACTTTCTGCCTCATCACTCCCACATCCACATCCCAAGGGAGAACCAGGAGCAGCAGGACAGTGTCTCCAGGCCTGAAAACCAGAGTGTGCTGCTGGCCATCCCTCTGCACAGAGCTCCTCAGACATCCCAGCCCCAGCTGCTCCTCCGGGCTGTAAATAAAGCCAGGGGCACACACAGGCTGGAGATTTTCCCTGCTCAGTGCCCAGGGCTGTGTGGGTGTTTAAACCCCGGAGCTGTGAGCATCAGTGAGTGCAGTAACACCAAGCTGGACACGGCTGAGCAGCCAAGAGTTCTGGCTCAGAGAGTGTCCAGGGAGTCAGAGGAGATGCAGAATTGCAGAGTATCCAGAGCAAAACCCAAATCATGAAGCAAAGGGAGGAGACAGCTCAGAGAAGCAGCTTCAGTTCCAAGAAAACCAAAACTACCCATGAAACAAAGGCCTGCAAAGCAAGGGCTTTATTGCAGGAGCTGAGGAGCTCTTGGACACCCATGGGCTGGGAGGCAGCTGGGTGAGACCCTGAGCCTCCCTCGGTGNGCTGGAGGTGACACACCGGGGCTGAACGGGAGACCCAGCCTTGGTGCACTCGCCATAATCCCTGGCCCAGCGTGGGATTCATTCCTCCAGCTCCTCTGCTCTCCCTCTGGCCCCCAAAATGCCCAGGGCACAGCCTGGAGCCCTTCCCATCCTGCTCCCTGCTCAGAGGGGGAAAAAGCCCTTCTCAATAGCTCAGCCTGGGTGTCTGCAAAGAGATCCAGAAATAATAACAAATGTGGGGATGATCCACAGAACTTGACTCGGGTAGGAGAGATCCTCCAAGAGCTCCAAAACCCTGGGGCTGCTCTGCCAGACCACAGTGCCAACACCCAGAGGTGCAGCACAGCAGGGCTGGGCTGCTCAGGGGGCACCCACAGAGGGGATGGTCCAGTCCAGGGATGCCCATCCAAGGACGTGCACCCACCACCTGAGGGCACGATGGAAAACCCCCTCACTCTTCTTCCCCTGCCGGGCTGTCCCTCCAAACTGCCCCACTCCGGCCACCGGGGGCAAACCCGAGTGATTAATGACCTTCGAAAAATGTAATTACACAACAGAGCTCTGCTGTAATAACTGCGTATTTTCCTTGTCAATGTGCCTTAATTGAAAATGAGTAGGCGACGGTGGCAGTGGAGTTGGCTGGAGCCTGAGCGCTGTATTAATTGTAGTAATTAGCAGTCACTTTAGGTTGGAGTCAGCTATAAATAGGGGGTCCATTAGTTTAGCAGAGAGTGTGATTTAAAATGCAAATAAAATGGGAGACATACATATAAATCGCTTCTTTCCCCCTGCCCCCCAAATGTACAGTCAGGAAGGGCTGTGATGCTGCTCTGGTTTGGCTTCCAAAGGGAAGTGGTTCCATTGTTTGCCATTCCAGGTGCAGCCCAAGGAGACCCTGGCAGGCTGTGGGTGATGGGCAGCACTAAACCAGCCCCCACATTCAGCATCCCACACTCGGGGGTCGGGAGGTGGTGGATAAATCCCAAGAGCCACGTGGGGGAGAACAGCCCACAAAGCCGAGTGCTCTGTCTCTCGGCAGTGGGTGGAACGTGGGGAGAAAAACCACCCAACAGTTGTAAATACACGGGGAAAGGGGGATCCATCACCCCGGGCACCTTCCAGAGCCCACAGCCCCTCCACCACACGCTCCATTTACCTGAGTATTACCAAAGGAAGGACAAGGGAGAGAGGAAGAAAGAAGAATCCCTTATTAATGCAGAATCACTAAATTACAGCCTGTACAGTCAGGGACAAATTCATGCAATAAAATAAAGTCTTGGTTCCAAAAACCCCCAAAGCAGAGCTATTAAAAATTAAAAAACAAACACAAAAATGCCTTTTCACTGGTGGCCAGTTCTTGATTTAACAGAGACTATCTGACCCCCCTGCTGGCACAGCCCTGCTGCTGCTGGAGCACAGAGCTAATCCTGCACAGCAATTCCTGGGCAGGAACAATGAACTTGGGAAGAGAAAAAGGAAAAACAGGTGACTCCCCACACATGCCCAGGGTGATGCCACCCATCTCTGGCTTAAGGGAGATGAGGAGCAAAGCCCTGGAGCTGGCAGGGTGGGCTGATGGCTCTGCAGCCAGAGTTTCTTGTCAGGATTCTTACTAAGTCTAAAGAAAAAAACTACACAGGGAATTTCCTGTGGTTTGCTCACACACACAGAGCAGGGATTTGCCTTCCAGTGCTTCCTTTTGCTTCAGCCCTGTCCACAGGCTCCTTGGAGAATCCACGGGAAAGGCCAGAGCAAAGCTGAGTATCTGTCCATCCATCAGTGGCTTTGCTCCTGGCAGGCAGCTGGAATTCTCATCTGGTGAAGAGGTGGGAGGAGACAATCAATAAACATGGTTTGCTCCACAAAATTCTTCCCCAGACTTGAAAGATGAACTCGAGGTTCAGGAACGTTCAGAGCAGGCCAAGGACCTTCTCTGCAGGAGTTAAAGGAGAACCTGGGATTTACACACCTGAACACTTCCTTGGGTCCAAGTCCTTCCAGGGATGTGGCTTCTCCCAACCCTCCTGAAAAGGTGCCCTGTCCAAGCCAGTGGGGTGAGCTGAGCTCTCACAGCAGCCTCTCAACACCCTGCTAATCATAAGAGGGACTGGGGGGGAAAAAAACACAAAATAACACAAAAATAAATACAGAACTTTGGCATGGAAGGCAAAACAGACCTGATCTTTTGCTTGACTTGTTCTGAAAATTGCTTCTCCACTGCCCGTTTATGCACATTAATTGAACGCTGGCCCGGCTGTGTGTCTGTTTAAGGCCTCAATCAATCCCCTCTTGGACGACTGTGAGATCAATACGGTGGTAATTTAATAAAGGACATTTTCAGTTGGCTTTTAAAAGCCACTGACAGGATTTAATTCTTTCCTATTTTTTAAGAAGGGGTGGTGAGGGAGGAGAATTGGGGTCAAATTGTGACCCAGGCCCTCCCAGCCAAGGCTGCCACGAACTCCTCAGCTCTCCTGGTCATTCCTCATCCTTCCCAAGACGTGGCACAGCACCTGTGTGTGTGCCACACACAGGGCCTGGTGTGACCCTGCCACTGGCAGAGCTCCCACAGGCTGGCAGCAATTCCTAGGAATCAAGTTTTAGGATCGTGCACCTCCCAGGAGCACCCAGGAGCTCATCCTCTCCCTCACCAAAACATGACAGCACCCAACAGCACTGCTGGGACAGGCGAGAGCAGCCACATCTGTCCCCAGATTCCAGCCCTGTCCTATGTTGGCACTACAAGGATGAGTTCTCCAGCCTCTCCAGAGATCCCAGGGCAAGGCAAAGGTCCAGGCAGTGCCCCCAGGCACTGGGAACACCACATCCTCCTCTCATGGCTTCTTCCAGGTGAAGAAGCTGCCAAGTTCCAGGCAGCTGTTGATGCCTCGGGCGCTCTGTCCCCTGCAAGACGTTTGTCCAAGGGAATGGGCAGGTCCACACTGGATGTTTTATCACTAGGCTGAAAAACCAGAGGCAGAAAAGCTCCTTTGGATTCATGAAGTGTGTGCATCAGTGCTTTGCCAGGCAGGAATTAACATCCTCCTGCCTGCTCCAGCCCCTCTGCCCTCATGCTGCTGGGTTCCAGCCCAGAACTGGTCCCAGCTGCCCTTGGATTCGTGTCAGCCTCCTGTTCCAGTTCCTGCTGATCTCCCTCCCCAGCCCTGCATGGTTCAGTGGGAAGAGCACCAGGCCAGACTCGCCCTCCCCAGCCTCCTCCTCCAGCCTGGCCATGTTTAATTTCCTCTAATCTCTTTTTTCACAGCCATCCTGTCTAAACCCTTTATCTTCCTCCAGGCTGCAATTCCCTCCCTTTGCTGCTTCTCCATCCCCTCTCTGTGATGTTTTGCCCACAGCCATTTGAGTTCCAGTGGTTTAACCAGCGCTGTGCTGGGAGAGGATCATGTCCCTGTCCCTTGCTCAGGACACAGGGTTGTGTCCCAGTCCTGGCCACATGTCCCAGCATTGCCTTTCCCTGCTGATCCATCCCAGAGGCCACACCTGCCCACGCTGGTTCTGTCCAGCACCAATCATTTTCTCCTCCATATGTGACTTTTAGATCATGTTCTCATTAATGTGATTAACACTGTCCTGGCCCCACACCCCTGCACCCACCTCCTGCCATGGCTGTGCTGCTCTGTGCCCATGGGCAGAGTGCTGCTGCCACCAGGGTCCCCAGGGTGTTCCTGGAGAGAGGCTCTGCCTGGACACCCTCCCTGTTCTGGAACAGCAGCCACCCATCGCAGGGGAGAAACTGGAGGAGCCCAAATCTATAAATACAAAGACATGAATTAAACATGACTCTTGCATTTTCAAGGGTCAGATGAAGATTCGGTCACTTAGCAAAATCATCCACTCCCACAGGGAATGGGAATAACAATAAGTGTTTGTCATCACTTGTTGTTTATCAAGTGACATGTTGAAGGGCCAAACCTCACCCTGCTGAGTGTGGGAGCAGAGTCCAGCCCACACTGAGCTCCCCCAAAACTCACCAGCCCCCTCGGAAAGAGGCAGGTGACAACTGTCCCAGTGTTAAAGCCGGGCAGGAATTTTCCCAAAGATGCTCAAGAGATGAGTTTGCCACACTTTAGCAGAGGCAGGATTGCAGCCCAGCCTCCAGCTTCCCAGGCAGGGAGAAACCACATCCACACAGCTCCAGGTATCCAGGGATACTCCTTCATTTGATGCCTAATGGTTCCCAAATTCCAGGTGCTCCTTTGAAACCTTATAAACTCCCTAATGTTCCTTCCAAACCAACCTCACAGCACATTCTGATGCAGGTGGAGTTGAGAAGAACGTGGCCTCCCCCTCTCCATGGCCTGTCCTGTCAGGAACAAACAGGGAGGACAATGGATTGGGGAGGATTCTCTGCCTCCCTGCAGCTGCAAACAGTCACAGCCAGATTTTTCACCTCCAGGCTGAGGACAGTAGGGAAGGGACTCAACTCAAGCTCCCAGCACCTGAGACTTTCCCCATCCTGTTGGAACAAAATACCTTCACAGGATCACAGAAGCACAGAATGGTTTGGGTTGGAAGGGACCTCAAAAATCACCACATTCCAATACCCTGCCATGGGCAAACTTTCATGTAACTTTGTAATTCCTTTGGGTTAATTTACTTACAGGTCTCACATGGACAATTCCTGGTCTCCTTAATTGCCCCACTGTTAATACCAGCTCACAGCCTCTGCTGCTCTTTCTGTAACAGACACAGTTCACAAACACCCCAGAGCTGGGGGTCTCCTGGGGAAGGTGGGACCCCCGTGAGTGCAGCAGGTCAGTGGTGACCCGGGATTGAAGCTGCAGCTCAGAACAGCAAAGGCACAAGATGTTCCCCCCCAAATCCTCCTCAGGAGCCTCGGGGTGCTCTGGGCTGCTGGGGCTTCATTTGATTTTTAAAATAATAAATGCACTGCAAAAGCAGATGTTATAAAGAGCAGGGGGCACATCAGGCTTAATCAGGAATTAGGCCTTGGGCCCTAGGAAACCCCTGCCCAGGCAATGTAAATGCCCCCAGCCCCTGAGCTGGGCCTGGGCAGAGCTCCAGCAGCACCTGGGATGTTGTGGCTCAGAGGGTTCCCAGGGTCCAGTTGTGACTGGGATGCAGCACCTCCTCCCTGCCAAGGTACCAGCCCGGCCTGGCAGATGCTCAGAGCACAAACCCGCAGGCACATGGAGCTTTTCCAGTCTCAGGCTCCTGAAAAGACCTTCAGAGTGAGCAGCACTGTCAACAAATGTATTTAAATTACAAAAAAAAAAAGCCCAAACCCAAACATGATGTGTTTTTAAATTGGAAAATAAATTAATCGCACAGGAGACAAAACAGAAAATTATTAAAATCTATGTAGCCTTCCACGGTTTCCTCCCAAAATTAGGAGGCTGGATGCTCAGCTGGGGTAAATCTCCTCTAAGTGACATTCTTGTTAATGGTCCTGCCCTGATTTACACCACCGGAGGAATTGGTTTCCTCTGCCTGGGTCCCTCTGCACATCTGTCCTGTGGGAATCAATAAATAAAACTCGAGTAAAAATATTCATCCACCATTTATTCTGCTTAATTATTTAAACTTCAGATTCTGAAAATAATAAAGGAGTAATAAAGAAGAGATTTACCATCCACCACAATTGCTGGGAGCATCCCGGGTAATTTCCTCCTCCACTTTTTAATCTCTCTCTCTTTTGCTTTCTTTTTGCCTCACCAAATTGAATCAATTTATTAAAGTTGTTGCAAAACTGCTTTGCTGTGGCCCGCTGGTGGTGATGAAGAGGAAGGGGCCACTCTGCCCACCGTGTCCCCCAAATGCCCCTCATGAAGAAGGATGAGGCGCTGCCACCCCGGGAGGACTTTGCCGGGTGGGAACGACCGATTCGAGCGAACGGTGACAGATTGTGGGAAGGATCCAGCCAGGAGATCCCGGCTCCTAAACACGGCCGAAGCCGCATTCCCACAGATCCCTGGCTGAACTCGCCCAGAAGGTTGGGATGGGCTCAGTTCCTCCCCGCAGGCGCTGCCAGCGGGACCCTCCGGCAGCTCCCGCCTGTTCCCGCCGCCCCCGCTCCCGTTCCCGCAGTGACCGGAGCCATATGCTGCGGATCCCAGCGCCCACAGGTTCCTCCAGCTCCGCGGGAAGAGGCAGCGAAGTGTCAGCGCTCGCGTGTCACAGTGTCACCACTTTGCCATCGGAGCGAGGGCACAGCTGCCACCGCCCCCCGCCGCCCCCGGTCCTGCTCGGTGCCACCGAGATCGGCTCTCGGGGCGCCACGAGAAGGGAAAAGGAACCTTTCCTGCCCTCCCTGCCCTTGGCAGCACCTTCCTGCCCCCGTTGGGCCCCTGTGCCCCGGGGGCTGCAGGTCCTGGGCCAGCAGGGCAGCTGGGAGCCCCTTGGAGGTGTCAGCTGAAGGGAGAAGCACAAACACAGACAGACGTCGGGTCTTCCCAAAGCCGTAAATCCCACCCAAGGTCCCTTTTTGCCGTGGTAAAGGAATCAGCACGAGCACCACGTGCCAATTTTGGAAACAGTCTCAATGAACAGCAGCCAAACACACCGTTCAAAAGAGCAGCAAGGCAGTTCCTGGGGGCAGAGAGCGGCTAAAAAAGGGAACAAAAACTATTTGTAGATTATCACAGACCTACAATTATCACAATTAGATAGATTATCACAATCTGCAATTGGTAGATTGATCCCAGACCCCAATCCCACCGAAGGCTGGACAAACAAGCCACAGCCCAGCCAAGGTGTGCCAGGACCAGTCCCACACCTACCCTACCAGCTCACTGCAAGGTTGCCTTTCCCTTCTCAGAGCCAGAGAAATAAATTAAAGATGAAAAAAGATGGGAAAATTATTCACCATGGAGATTTGGAGAGCAGGCAATTAATTAATAAAAATAAGTATTGCTAATATCGGGCTTTTATACAGCCCTTTAAATTGCAAATTCCTCTTGAAGCATGTATTATTAATTAAATCATTTGCATCCACTATGGCCTCAATATATAATTCTTTATCCTGATAAATATTTTTTATTTATCCCCACAAATATTTTTATGCTGATAAGTAATTGGTGGGGAAACGTAGGGCTGCACCAGACTGGCAATAAGGTCTTTGCAGTAACTGGCCCGAGTTTGCTGCCACACAGCCCTGTCTGTCTCAATCAGCCTCAGCCCTGGTCCCCCCAAAGGGCAGGTGCAGCTGATCTGCAGCTTCTGTGAGCACAAATAATTCTCTGTACCACATCCTTTCACAGAAACGCTGGTTTGGGAGGAGCCAAGGCCAGAGGCGATTTGAGGGTTGCACGGCAGCGCCGAGCTCAGGGCCAGATGGATGGTTGGCCTCACCTGTAACAAACCTTGCTACAATCCATTGCTTTTTAACGCCCTCCGCATGGGGAAAAGAAAGAAATCAACCCCAAAAAACTCAAACAAACCCCCCAAAAACCAAACAACCCCACTAAAAAAACAAACAACCAAAAAGCCAAACAAAGAAAAAAACCCCCACGAAACAAAAAAGCATCCAAACAAAAAACCCAGCGTCCCAAACCCCAGCCCTGCACCAAACCGATTGATCCTGTCAGAAGCAGGGAAAAGCCACCCAACAGAATTACAGAGCGAGAAGTTACAAACCAGCAAGAGGTGACAAGTAATTACAGAACAGGAAAATGCAGAGGGAACTCATTTGGGTGAGCAGCGACTGATTAACGGGCCCAACATTTATTTTCTTTATTTATGTCTTGGCATCGCAGAAAATTGATACGGAACAGCCCATATACAACACAGCTGCTGACACGTTCAGCAAATGAAGAGCCTGGAAGAAATCAAGCAGAATTACACCCGCTGTGACTCAGCCCCCCCTCGCCTCTCCCACCCTTTAGAGGAAGGAGCA
The DNA here is from genome assembly GCA_013390005.1 of Calyptomena viridis. Lineage (NCBI taxonomy): Eukaryota > Metazoa > Chordata > Aves > Passeriformes > Eurylaimidae > Calyptomena > Calyptomena viridis. Next base: position 104,381 of record WEIV01006280.1, on the reverse strand, counting down.
GGGGTGACAGAGGACCCTGTAGCATCTTGGCACCCCCCGGCATGGCAGCAGGAGGGGACCGGCCAGGTCACAGCCTCATCCCAGCACCTCCCGGAGGGTGGCCACGCAGACCCTGCATCTCTGTTGTGGCAGCGATGTGTGTCCCCATCCAGGCCATGCTGTACCAGCTCAGCAGTCGCTCTGCCGAACCCTCCTCCAAAGCACCTCCCCACTCCGCAGTGTGGAGGTTAATTGGGGTGGGATTTAGTCCACGACCCTCCCACCTGAACGCCCTGGCACCTGACAGAGGCGCTTATATAGGAAGCGATCCCACTCCTCCTCCCTGCGCTTTCTCCTCATTGAAGAGCATTAAACATTCAAATTAACGTTTGAGCTTTCTGCCCTCCGAGGACTGAGCAGCAGCTCCCGCCGGCAGGTTTCGCTCCAGAGGGAAAAGCACGAACGCAGCTCATCCCCAGGGCACCGAGGGCAGGAGCATCGGGGGGCAGCACGAAACCCACCCCCCGCCGCTCTCTCCCCCTCCGAGCCCTCGAATCCTGGGAGAGCCGCCCCGTTCCCAAGATAAAAGCAGGACCATGAAAGGCTCCCGAGCGCTCAGTCAGCCGGTTAAAGGCTGTGCCCACAGGCAGCTCTTCCCAGGGATGAAAGGCGGCAGCGCCTTTGATGGAAAACTCACTGTCTGCAAACAAAAGCGACTGCGGGGAGGCGGCACCTTCCGGAGGGTCCTCCGGGGACAGGGACACCCGGGCGAGGGGGGCAGCGGGTGCTGCGAGCGGGTCCGGGAGCAGAACAGGCTCTGCCGCCCCCAGACCCAGCGGAACAGGCTCTGCTGCCGCGAGGTTTGCGTTGGAAAACGGCTTTTTATAGAAAGTTCTCAACAGCAGTAAAAGTTCATTCCCTGTGGAAGGGGAGAAGCTTTCCAGGTGCTCAGAACAGACCATCTCCTGCTGATTTGCCCTCACAAGTGCCAGGTCTCCTCAAGGCCTTGTGTTTTCTGCAGGAGCCTCAACAGGATTAGTACAAAAACGAGCTGAAAGGAGAAAAGTTTCAAATTTATTAAGAACAGAATACTTGAGTTCATCCAAAATAAGTTTAAAAACTTGTAATTCCCTTACATTCTCCACACTACAAACGTTTCCCTATGAACCCGGTTTCAGCCGGGTTGGGCACTTGTGCACCTGCCCCTCTTCTGCTCAGGTGCTGACAGGTGCCCTTTCCCTGTGCCAGGGCACATCCCCTGGCCTTTTCTGTGCTGCCTCCACCCTGCTGCTCATGCCAGGGCTGCTCAGATGCAGTCAGCACCATGCAGGAGTCCGGGATGCTCCAGCACACGTGGGTGAGGGTCAGCAGGTACAACCTGTGAGCAAAAAAATTGTCGTTATTACCCCCCAGTTTGAGCAGGATAAGTAAAACCCCTCTGTAGCTCCCCCTGAGCTCAGTAAAGCCCGGAGTGCCCCTTTAAGAAGGACGCTCAGTTATGAAACACAGTTGATTTAAATGCAAATTACTGAAAAAATACAACTTCTTTTATTAAAATGCAAATTGCACTTCAAGGCGCTGCCTGTCGCTTGTCTCCCCGACAGCCCCGGGATGTCCCAGTGCCCACAGCACCCACACCCTGTGCCACCACCCCGGCGTTTGGCTGGGGGGACGGGGTGCCAGGACTGCCAAGGGAATGGGGGGCACAGACGGGCTGTTCTGGGGGAGTCGGGAGCTGAGGGAGCCACTTCCAGCCCGGCTGCCTCCCACCACACCCCGAGCTGTGAGAGGTGCCACTCTGGAGATCGGGTGTCCCAGACATGCTGTAATGAAGGGAATAATTATTGGTTTCGTATTTCCTGACATCTTCTCATATAATCTGTTCCTATATGAACGGAAAAGGAAAAAAAAATGTAGGCATCCAGGCCGTCCCCTTGTTCTTCCTCAGGACACTGTGGAATCTGGATTTTTGGGAAACCTGGGGCCCGAGAAAGAGATTCACAGGCAATTCCTCCCTTGCAGTGCTCCCCAAAACACCCCACCCTGTGTACACCGAACAACCTGCCTGCAGCCCTTTCCCAGCTCCTCCAGGAATTCCTGGCCGTTGCCTTCAGCCACCAGCTGGCTCAAGTTGCTGGAAGATTATTAAGGATAGCGGGGACTGGAAAAGTCCCAAGTGGTTATTCTCTCCAGTAAGCCCATTCCCCCGGGAGAGCATTTAATTGCCTTTTGAAGAATCCCACAGCCTGTGCAGAGCCTTCCTGACCACCCAACCGTCCTGGCATTTACTCGTCCACGGGGCCTGACTTGAACTTTGTTTTCCTTTCACTTCCTATTACTGTTCTCCTAATCCTCTCCTCCAGCCCTTTCCCGTCCTTCATCCCGCATCTCTCGCTCTGTCCTTCCTCGCTCCGGCTTCCGAGCATCCCCGTTCTGATCCTCACCACGGGAAATGTCACTGTGAGACACGGCGAGGCTGAGACGGACCTGAAACCAAGCCCTGCCTGTAAACAGCCCCGAGCGCCGGCGGGGGAGCCGGGGGAGTCCAGCACGTCCCGGCAGGACACGGCAAACCTGTCCTGAACAAGCCGGGGTGTCCCGTGAGGGCAGGGACAGACCCCCCAGCCTGTCACCTCCCCCACCCCACAGGTTCTGGAGGAGTCCTGATGGGGACACAAATGGTGGGAGCCATCCTACATCCTATGCCAGCTCTCATGGGATGCTGAAGAAACCAAGCTGGGAGAGCACCACAAAAGAACAACTTTCTTACTTTCACCTATTTATAGAAATACAAATTTTGCTTAAGCCACTTAAAAATATGTGAGACAAACCCAGACCAAATGGACCCGTGAAGCCCCCACACCTCTGTGCAACTCCGGAGGAAGTTTTGCCAAATGAAGCCCCCAGGGGCCGCCTGACAGGTCCCACTCCCTGTCCTCCAGCCCAGTCCTTCCACACCAGCACCATTTAATCACCATTTGGTATTTAGCATTCAGCATAACGGGCTCATCATCGGGCCTATGCCAGCTCCGTGAAGCATCACTTCATCCATCATTGTCTCCCTGGCTGTCTCTCCTACCTCCCAGGCATCGTTCCTGCACCTCCTGAAAAGCCACCAAGCCACTGAGCGGGCTCTGAGCCAGCACAAAAGTTACACCTTCTGAAGAATGAGCTGTACTTGCTGTCCCCTCAACGGGTCCCGTCTGCTGCTCGCAGAGCTGATAAATTTATTTTCATTAAATTTAATCCAGGGATATTCTTCTCCTCCCACCTGCCCTGCAGTCCGGCTGCTGAAGCAGCAGGGCTCGGGAAAGGAGCCACCTTCCAGTTGATTTCTCGTTCAGCAAAGCCAGGTCTGTGTTCCTGTCCCATTTAATTAGCACAGAGAGAGAACTGGGCTGCACAGGGAACAGCCTCACCATCCTGTGGAGCTGCTGTTCCACCCGGGAATGGTGGCACCGGCTCAGGCAGAGCTCCCCCAGCTCCAACCCCCTCTTCTCCCACCCAAACCCCCCGTCCCAGCAAGAGCAGAGATGCTCCAAACTCCTGCCATGAGATTTGCTGTCAGGCTCCAGCTCCTCCCAGCCCTGGAGATGAATTGCAGCAGCTCTCCCTACCTGTCACCAGCCGCTCCCAGGTGGCAGGACCTGAGGCACAAGTGAAATATGTCTCCATCCTCCCCGTTCCCTGCACCTCGTGTGAAACAACCCTAAATCACCTCCCTCCCTGCTGTGTCCATCACCCACCAGGCTGCACTGACACGGGGGAGGCCCGAGGCAGTTTTTCTGATTGGAGATAAAGACGTTTAAAATGAGAGCCAGAGAAACTCTGTGATCAACTCTCAGTGCCAGGCTCGGGTTCATCCGAGAGCAGCCACACGTGGGGGTTTGGTGGAGCTGGCAGAGCTGGGTGGGCACAGCACAGGGTGCAGGGGGAGCATCTCTGCTGCTGCTCCAGCAATGGAGGATTTAGGGGCCCAAATATCATTTCCCTGCCACGGGTGCTGGAACAGCCCTGGGCCACCCTGAGCAAGACCTGCAGCACCTCCACTGTGCTCTGCTGAGGTAAATCTGCTGTGGGAAGGAGGGAAAGTGTCAGGACTAGGGAAAATAAAATACTTGTGTAATCAGTGCTGAATTATGCAACATAAGTTACAGGGGAAATATCCTTAAAGGCTAAATTTCCCATTGTGAGGAATGGCTCCCTGTTTAGAACACACTAATTATCCCTTAAACAAGGATGAGCTGTAAGTAATTTAAGGGGTTTATCACTCACACTTTGCAATAATGTAATTGAGTGAGTAGCAATAAATAAATCCCAGAATAAAACGGTGACAGATTCCCCAGGAGTGAGAAGGGTGCAGGGTAGGGCAGCATTCCCAGGGGTGCACACACTGCCCTGGGACAGCTCTCCCCCAGCCCGAGCTGCAGAGAAGAGGTGTCACATCGGGGGGCAGCACGAAACCCACGCTGTCACCCTCTCCTTGCTGGGTCTGACACTTGCCAGACCCAGCAGAGCTGTCGAGCCCCCCATGGCAGAGCCCCCCAGCTCTGGGTAACAACTAAAGCAGCTCCAGGCCTGTCCATCCCACACACCAGGGGTTCTCTTTATCCAGGGCATGTTTAGGAGGTTGCCTGGATTCCACCTGGTGAAAGATCCAACTGCTCAGTCGATGCAACAGGAGGTCCCTCCTGTCCAGCCCAGCTTCGGGTCAGGCCATGGACTGGTGAAGAATAAAAGCCTAATCCTGAATTTCTCACCCCGAGCTCCACACACATCTCAGAGCTGTTTCTGCATTGACTTCCAGAGCCTTTGAATCCACTTTTCCCACGCTGAGCCCAGGCTGGGCTGTGCACCAGGAGTGCCATAAACTGCATCTCTCAGCACTGAAATCCCCTTCAATACATTCTTAATATTCAATTACTATTTATGTAACATGTGGCAAAGGATTATCCCATTAAACCTAAATTAAGTGTTTCGTTCATTAATTAATACATCTTATTTCAAGTGCTGCCAACATTTATCCCTGGAAACGTAATATTTAAAACCAAAATGAACAAATGAAGGGAAAGGAGCTTGTTTACTTGTTGTTTTGCATTTCCTTAGAGGAGCTGGTGAGTTATGGAGCCTGGGAAGGATTCACCAGTGCAGAGGAGGGGACATTCTCAGGGAGCAGCAGAGCAACAAATCCTGGTACGCTGGAAATGGTGTGTGTCTCCCTGGGTAAGGAGGCACCAGAGGGGTCCATCCTTCTATTTCCTCCATTTCATCCCTAAACTCCTTGGACAGCCACGTCCTGGCCCTACTCGGTCCCTGTGGAATTACCCCGAGCAGAAATTGGCCCACAAGACCAACAACACTGACAGCAAACACCAGGAAATAGCGTGAAATCGAAATTAAGTCAAGAGTCTCTTTCCAAACCAAATTCCTCCTTGAAGAACCAAGCCCAGACTTCATTACAACAACTCAATTATCCACGAGGCTGAGCTCGGCAGACAAGAGCTCCCTGCGAGCGCTTCATGCTCCGCTCCCGACAGAACTTCCCCTGGATGCAAATGGGAGGATCGGGAACAGCACCTGCTTCCCAGCCCCGCCCGCAGAACAAATCGGGCTGTGACGGGCAGAGCTGGAGTTCTGTGAGCCACAGTCTCTCCTGGGCTGGTTTCCGTGAGCTCATTCCAGGGCCACTCTTTGGCAGGGAAAACCAGAATTTAATCCCCAAAGTCCCCCATCTCTCAGTAAGGGGAAATAAACACGAGGCATGAGAGCTGTAAACAAATTTCTAAGGCCCTGGATCTCTCTGCCAAAGGAACTCAGTGGGATTAATATGTTTTGAGTCATCTTTCACTCCAAATGATGTCTTTGGAAGTCAGAAGACACTGCTGGCAGCTGCAGCTGTGCAGGAGGAGGAGCTGTGCCCAGGAGGGGTCGGGCACCCCGGGCACCCCTCTGCATTCCCGGGCTGTCCCTGGGCAGTGACAGTGACAGTGACAGTGCTGCCTCAGGGGCTCCACTGGAGCCTCCCTGCCACCTGCAACACTCCTGCAAAGCCCATCCCAAAATCTGCACTGTCAACAGATGGAAACTCAGAGCCACTTCCACCCACCAGCACTTGGGACTCCGGGACCCTCCTGCTCCAAACTGAGGTCAGGAAACACAAACAGGGCCCTCCATCCCTCTGGAATGGGACATTTTCCCTCCTTTCACTCCTGAGCTCCCAGCTGCCATTATCTCTGTTTCCATCCGAGCAGCAGCTTTCCATGGGCTCGTGGGGAGGTCACAAGATTTCAGGTTTTTTACGGAAATCCATCCGACTGCCTCAGGGAAAGACAAAAAAATCCCTGCAGGAAATCTTCCTGTCCGTTATTTTCTAGAGTGAAGGAAGAAAAAAAAAATAAAACCGAGAAGAATTTACAGGTAATTTCCTTGTCAAAAGTTCCTGCCTGTAAATACAATCAAGATAAGAGTGACACGACAAATAGCTGCTTTTCTCTTCTGAATTATTCAATTCACCACTGATCCTCTCTAACTGCTCCGGATTGCCTTCTGCTTCCCGTATTTATTTTACTTTATTTGGTTCTGTAGAGCAATGCTGCCAATAATTGAAATGAGTTCAGGCAATTGCAGGATTCAACAAATCCCTCCAGCAGCCCTGGCAGCTCAGCCCGACCCCCGGCCCACCCTGCCCCCTCCCCACCCTGCACATGGATCCAGGGATTCTTCTTTCCTGGGAGCGTCAGGGCTTGTGTCCAGATTATCCTTCCCTTGGGGTGGGAGCTGGATTTTGGGAGAGGATTGCTCGGACTGCAGGGAGCCCACAGGGACAGAGGAGCTCTATCCCTGCCATTCCCAAAGGATGGAGGAAATCCCACCCAGCACTCGGGAATGGTGGCAACCCTGCTGAGCTGCCAACCAGCCCAAACCAAGCTGCAAACTGGTGGATCAGGAAATCAGAGAGAGCCCCGTGCAGGTAAATTCTCTGTGGTCAAGTCCCTTGGAGAGAGGAGAGAACCTGGGAGGGAATGGGGATTCCCACTCCCCACACCCCGGGAATTGGGTTAGGACAGAGCACAATCCCGGGAACGCATCAATAAGGAGCCACGCTGCTGCCAGCACTGAAAGCAAGGAAATAACATTACTACTGAAAAACCTGCTCCACAACCACACCAAAGCTAATAAAAATATGACTTGAGAACAGAACTGCTCCGAAGCAGCCAAATAATATTCCTGACGATGATTCAATTACACAGAGGATTAGTGTTTGTCTGTCTGCAGAGCCCAAAGTTTCCCCACGAGGTTTGGAACCGAGGGGCTGGTGACAACTTCATAAACCCCCAGCCTGGGGGTGGCAGCCCCAAAGAACAGCAAAGGGGGAGCAGCAAAGCCCAAAGCAGACACAGAAACCCTCATTCGAATCACGAAACAAATCATGTGGATTTTTGTTTTTTCCCCGGAGCAGGTTTCAGCCAGGCCAACATTTCTTTAGGTTATCGATTAGCAATTAGAGAGGTGTTTCAGCTGCTTCTCTGCTGTGTCCCTGTTATTCCCTCCAGAATTTCAATTCCACATGAGCTATTTCCACCCGGCAGCAGGGCCAGGAAAGCAGAACTGTCTGACCCCCAGCCCTCACACTTGCCAAAAAGCCTCGGGGACGAGTGGGGAAGGCAGTGCTTGGAAAAAGAAAACTAGTCTGGAAAGGAGAAGAAATAATCTCAATGCAATCTAGCAGGAAGCTTCCCCTTGGCTTTTGGGAAGGGAAGGACGTTCCCCAGCAGCTCTGGCCCTGAGGGGAGCAGTGCTGGGCACAGGGCTGGGATGTGGAGGCTGCTGGGCTCCTTGGGCACAGAGTTTAACCTGCTGCTGCCACCTTTGCTGTCACACACGTAGAGTGGCACCATGAAATGCCACCACAAGGTCCAACAGCCACCACAAGAGCAGCGTGATGGGGGGAGCTGGGGGGAGGCTCTGCAGGGAGAAGGCCAGGATGAATCAGCCTTGGAGCAACATGGGCTAGTGGAAGATATCCATGTCCACGGCAGGGGTTGGAATGAGATGGTCTTTAAGGTGCCTTCCAACCCAAGCCAGCTGAGGATTTGATGACTTTATAAGCAATGGAAACTCGCACCAAAAGCCACAAACCCCAGCACATCCTGGCCAAGAATCGATGGAAGAAAACCGCCGGCATCTCCGAGGAAGGATTGAGGCCAAACCCCTTCTCCAACAGCAATTTTCAAACCTTTTTATTTGCTTCCTTGTAAAAAGGGGAAAATAAAATGAAAAGAAATAACCAACTGATTTCAGATAATTCGCCGGGGCTCCGAGTGCATTGTAAATGTGTGCTCCAGCCAACCGGCAATTTGATGAATTTCACAGACCGCCTTTGTATCGCTGTTTGCTGAGCAACATCCTCCACGGCAATTGTGCCCGGCTTAATGCTCTCTTTAGCACACGCCGTAATTGCCCCCTGCAATTTGTTGCCTGGAAAGGTTACCAGAAGAGAAAGGAAGGCAGAGAAGAACAACTTTGTTGGTGGGGGAACAAGAGAGAAGGGAAGAGAGAAAGCTGATGGCATTTGAAACACAATTTATTCCAGGCCAAGGGAAAGGCTCAGGGCAGCCCCGCTCCTCGGGCGAGGGGCTTCCCCCTCACAGACCAGGCTGACGGGATGGAGCTGTCACACAGACCCACAGGGATGGGGTCCAAGCAGCCCAGTGTCCGAGCCAGCCTGTCCCCTGTCCCCCAGGGCAGTGTGGGCTGGGCACCCCCGCTCCCCCTGTGCTCACCCTGCACCCCCCTGTGCTCACCCTGCACCCTCCGGCCCACGGGAATCCAACCAAAAGGGGCCGAAATGGCACCAGAGAATGGAGAGCGGGAGGATGAACGGCACAAGCAAAGGAGGAAGCAGAGAGGAAGGGAAGGAGGAAATGCCAGCGGAAAGGCTGGAGCAGGGGTGTGGAGGGGCGGCTGGCGGGGGAGTGTGGGCGGCTCGGCAGCAGCAGGCTCTGTTTATTAATTTTCTGCTTGGCTGCGTTCGGTGCCACAGCTCCGAGATCGTGGAGCCGCTCCACACTCTATTAAATAATTCAATCTGCAAAGAATCCAAGTGTGTAAGCGAACACTCTTATGCGCCTTAAAATTTAATTGCAGAGCTAAACAAGATGAAGTGCAAGGAAGACATAAAAGATATGAAAATAGATGCTGCAGCTTTTGTTTCTCTGGCTGCCCGAGCCCTGCCCAGGAACCTCTCCCCATTTTTCACACGCCACCACTAAAGAGCCTGAGCCTCCTTCATCGGCTCCCCCCTCCTCTTTTCTATTCTATTTACAGCTGTGTTTGCAAGCAGCAGGCTCGCAAATCACTTAATATCCATTAGAGCAGCTCCATTCACCCTGCTGGCTCCTGCTCTGGCAGCCGTTCCCTTATAAATCCTCATGTTCAAGGGTTTAGGGAACCAGCCGGGAGCACTTGCTGCAGCAGCCCCTTTGCCCACGGCTCCCCCTCCCCAGGCTGCTGATCACTCCCTCCTTCCCCCAAACGCTCTCCTCCTCTTTTAGCCCAGATGTTCCCTCTGCAGGGTGAACCTCAGCTACCCGCAGGTCAGGTGTGATGCAGGGTCTCCCTGGGCGGAGGGAGGAGAGCATCCCGTGCCAGCACCGTGCTGGAGCAGCCCATGCCCTGTGCCACTGCCCAAAAAACCTGGGAAACCTCCCACAAGAAGGGTCTCGGCTTTTATTTGGAAAGAGGGGTGAGCCTGTCTCTTGGGACTGGGGAGGGAAGGAGAATGCACCTCTCACAGAGGCTCAAACCCCAACTCATCAGCTCATTCCCAAGCCAGCCTCACATCCAAGTGCCGGCGACTGAGAACAGCCCTCGAGGTTCAAAGCCCAGATGTGCGAGCATTAGAGATGTGCTCAAAACATCTGCATGTGCACAAAACACCTGCTCCAGCCCCAGAAGCCACACGCCAGGCTCAGAGCTCGTCCCGCAGCCCTGGCACCTGGGCCAGTGCTGTGCCACCTGCTGTCCCAGCACCTCCCTGGGCTGGTCCCTGGGCACGTCCCAGTTCTCAGCCACTGACCCCAAAAGACCCCGGGGGATGTTGTGGGGTGGGAACACAGAGCTGAGTGTCCCCTCAGCTGCACCCCCAGCCCCACTCACAGCTGCAGCAGCTCTGTCCTACGAACTGTCGCCACAAAAATCACTTACAAACCTGGTGCACTTTCCTCTCGGTGCTGACAGATCAATCACAGCCCTGGTTTGTGGCAGGAGCAGCGAGCTCAGCCCCTCCTGCACCCAAACAGGGCGTCGCTGGGAATTCAGCTTTGTTATTACACACAGGCTCACAGGTGTTTTAATATAATTTCTTCTTGCAAAGGGCAAGAAGTGAGACCTCGGGCTGCTTTATCTTCATTTGTTTTTCTGCTGAGCTTTTTGCTGTGGATGGGCTGTTACATGAGCTGTTGGGATGCAAACTGCCACAAAACCCTGCAAACCTTCACTGCATGAATCTCCTGAGCAGCCTCCTGCTCCCCAAAACGGGGGGGTGTTTGCTGGGGGGGGGGGACGAGCAGCCAAGGCTGCAAGTAGATAGCTGAGCTTTGCTGGAGCAGCCCGTGCCCGCGGCATTTTGGGACAGGGAGCACCAGTGCTGGTTACACACGGATGCCCCTTCATAAAAAACGAGGGGGTACCACCAGCACCCCACGTACACCCCTGCACACCCCTCTTACCCACCGCTGCTCTAACATTTACAGTGATTGACGGCTGGCTGAGCAACAGGTGAATTAAACAGGCTCTGGCTCCAACAGGAGTGGTGGTAAATGTCATAAAAGATCAACCATCCTGTTCCAAGCGTGGCTCTCCTCCCGCTGAGCCGGCTGGGGGTGCAGTGGAAGTGGCAGCAGCAGAAGGGAGCACAGAGCACAGGGGAGGTTTGGAGGGTGCTGAGCTCGGCTCAGAGCCTGCCAGGAGCTGCTGCAGGAGCATCCATCAGGTACAGACCTAGCCTGCAAGAGCAGGGGATCATCTCCTGCCCCCGGACAGAAGTGAGACCTGCACAGACACCTCTCCGTTCACATCTCGCAGGGTGCTCTGTGTCCTCCCTTCCCTGCAGAGGTGTTTGAGAACCAAAGTGCAGGTGTGACATTCACCCACTGGCTGGTTCCAGCTGCCAATCCAAGGCATCCCAATGCCACCAGCCTCCCAGGACCCGCCTGCCTTGTACAGTGTCACGAGCCAGATAAAAAAACTACTGAATTTCACAAGGCATGTGCCTCTTCCCAGCTCCCTCACCCTCCCCACACAACACATTCCTCCAGGACAACCCAAAGAGAAAATAAAATCCGTATTTCAAGGACACCTGCCCTAAAATAATGTTATTTTGCAGTAGTGCCACTTTAAATCTTGAGCAATTGAAAAACCAATTTGCACTTAGAAACATTCAATTTGTTTGCAGGTGTTTTCCTCTTAAGTGGCACTGGGTAATCGGGGCTGGCAGTGCACAGGGGAGCCCCAGACTGGTGCCACAGTCCTGGGCACCAGCTGAGCGGGGGCCGGTGTGAGACACGACAGGAGAGTCACAGGGCTGGAGCAGAGTGTCTGCATTGGGAAATTAATTTGTCACATCAAACGAATGGGAAGAGAGATGGGCTGAGCTGAACATGCTGCCAGCACACGCAAACCTTCCCTGGTGCAGAAGGGACACCCTGGTTCTGTGGGCATGGTGAGTGTGGAGAGGGACGCAGGGACAGAGATGTGGGGCACAGAGAGGGATGTGGAGGATGGAGGGAGATGAAGGGGAAGTTCAGCTCTTTGCCCACCTGAGACCTGGGGGCTGAGAAGGTTGAAGAAGAGAAAAGGGGCCAAGGGGTCCCACTGCACAAAAGCTGCAACCGCTGACATGGGATGGAGCTGCCAAGTCACAGTCTGGCCACAAGATTTCTTCTTTCCAGCAAGAAGGAAGAGTGACTAACCCCAAACACAACTCATACATCACCGTAATCGATCTCGCCGACAGCCGGTGCCCCCGTCCCTCTCCTTGCACCAGCTGCCCTGAGGTGTGCGGCTATTGATCCCCCGGATGCCCGTGTGATTGGAGTCCACAATCTAATGCCTGAGAAGTCCAGCCAAGCCCAAACCTCTCAAATCATGTTGACACGTTTAGGAGGTGCCGGGCGCTTCCTCCTCCCCGCTCCGCTGTGTAATTATGTCGGTGTCACTGTGATGAAGGGCCTTGGCGGGGCAGTAAAGCCCCCGGGCCCCGGCGCCGAGCGCGGCCGGAGCCGCTCTGCCAATTCCTGTGTGTAGTTGGACCGCAGGAAATAGAGCTCCATAAAGTGGCGTGTGGATCACGGCACAAAGTTTGTCTTGAAACACGGGTGGAGGAGCTGTCAGGGGCTGCTGCCACCCCAGGTTTGAGTGGGATTCACTTTCTCGCCTTCCTGCTGCCAGGTCAGAGCCGAGGGAGGGGAGGAGCAGGTCGGAGCCGGGCTGGATCTAACCCCGCACTTCGCATTTCTTTGCTTCAGACACCACCAGCTGGATCCCACCAGACCTTCCAGAGACTGCCAACCCCTCCCTCTGCACGTGGGGATGGGAAAGAGTCCTGGAACCTGCTGGGAACACGGTGCTTCCCAGCCTTTCTCTCTCCCGCGGGTTCCAGGGCAGTCCAGGTATGGGGGTCACAGTGCAGTGCCCTTTGCTGCTGTGACAGCCCACCAGGCTGGAAGGGCAACAGGGACAGATGGGTTTTAGCTGATCCACACCAGATCCACACCAGCTTCACGCTGGTGCAGCAGCAGCCATGGCAAATTCCCTCACTGATTCCCTAATCCTTTTAAAGCCCTCAAAGGCTCTGCCAGTGCTCGGGAAGTTCCCCAGCAGCCGTGCTGGGAGCAGGGTGCTGGGAGGCAGTGGAGCTGCTCTCCTGGCTGATGTTCCCTCAAAGAGCACAAACAGTTCCCAGCAGCTCCATTCCTCCCCTCAGGGCTTGGGAAGCATAATTTTTCTTCACTAATACATCTTTTGCTTGATGAGCTGTCGATGGCAGGAGAATTTAATCTCCCATACCCTTGCTCTCTCCCAAATCCACTGGGGTGAAGGCACTTCATTACAGAACCACTCAGCTGTCCGTTCCCATCGATCACACCTTGGCATGGGCGACCTCGGATCGATGAGCTGCCGATTATTTAGTGCCTGTTTGCCCACACCAAATGCCAGCAGGGTCAGTACCAGCACCTGCACCCAGCTCTGCCTGCAGTGAGGAGCCTGGCACAGCTCCATAGTCAGGAGCTCACAGGCAGGAGCAGGGACACACATCCATCTCCAGCACCACTGGCATTTGCCATCTGGGTACAATTCATATCCTTTTCAAGTGGATTCAGCCCTTGGGTTTGAGCCTTCCCACTTTAAGAGCCATGCCCTGCCCCCAGGGTCCATCCCAGCAGCATTTCTGCTGTGGCACAGTCCCACCCGTGGCTCTGCCCACAGCTCTGGGCCGTCTCCCACAACACTTTTGCCTCCACTAACACAAGATCCCCATGAGGAAAACGGCAGCGAGAGCCAGGACAGAGCTGGTGATGTGCAGCACTGCTCCTCAGCTCAGGGGTGCCACAAAGTCCCCTCCCTTTGCTCTCACACCCAAACTTCTCTCTGTGACTCCCTGGTGATTCATCTGCCTCCGAGATGTCCCCTCCAACCAGCTACTGCCTTACTTTTTAATCAAATCCTTTGCTTCCCTTCCCTCCAGGAGCCAGAGCCATTTTTCTATTACACCCTGATTGATCAGCCCTCGTGAGCCGCCTGTCAGCACCGTCCTGGTGCTTCATTTCCCATCCCCACACAGCGGGTTGTGGGCTGAGCCCACTCGCTCCAGCAGCGCAAAACAGACACATAAACACACACAATTAAGGAGAGGAGGCAGGGGGAAAATTGATCCTCCTTTTGATTTGATGCCCCCGGCTCCAAACCCTGGATCAAAGAGAGGGAGCAGCCTGAGTTAACCCCGAAATACAGGAGCAGAAGAGGAGGAGGACACGGGGCTGAGCCCACAATGTTGCTCAGTGCCGGGAGAAAGAGACTCCATCCTTGTGCTGCGCAAAAAAGCAGGAGGAGAGTCTCCAGGGCTCCAGAGTTCCTCGTGCTAATGAGTTGTTTTCCACTGTAAGAAGAGAGGAGAAAAAGCCCAGAATCTGCTAAACAAGGACTGTGGCTACACCAGGCCAAAGATCAGCCACCTCCCCAAAGAGAGTGCTGACAAGATGGTAAAAACATGGAATTAAACTTCTTTTCCCTCTGTCCCTATCGCTTGGCAAATTAACCGACTCTGATGTGTGCCCGTGTGGCCAGAAAAGGCACGGTGGTCCCTTGCCTGAGCTGGTGCTCCTGGGGTTGCTGTGGACTGGGAAGCGGCTTTGGGAGGGTGAGTTGTGCCCATGGGCCAGACCCCGAGCACGGGCCTGGCTGCCTGCGAACCCCCATCTCGGGTGAAGACAAAGGCCAGAAAAGTTCATCCTCACGGCTCTCTCAAGTCCCACGTGCATCCCCCTCCCAGTGCAGGCGCTGCTCGCCGGCTCACACCCCCTCCATCCCGCCCCTGCCCGGCTGTGGCACAGAGCTGCCTTTCCGTGCTGGGCCGGGGGCGCGGGGCTGCTCTGCCATCAGCCATCGGCCGATCTGGGGCTTCGGCACTTCATGACCCGGGCTAAGGCGCTCAGCAGAGGGTTCTGAGACGGTGCGAGCGGCCGATAAGAACCTGCCCGGCTCCTCAGACATCTCAGCCCTGTCTGGCACGTCACAGGCTGCGGGACCTGGCACAGAACAAGCGCTCTGGGCACTTTGGGCACCGAGAGCGCTCGGGGAAGTCCGGCAGCTCTGCCTGGATGGACGGGGAGATGCGGAGGCGATTCCCTGGCAGCGGGACCGGGGTGCCCAAAGCTGGGGTGCGAGCGGCCGATAGGGTCCCCTGTGTGAGCCCGGGTCCGGCCCAGCCCTGTGTACCCTGTGTACCCTGTCCAGGGCACCCGGGGGTCCCCACTGGGGTGGCACTGGCAAAAAAAGAGCAAAAGAAGCAAAGTGGGTGAAGCAGCAAGGCATGTGAGAGCATCAGTAGAAAATCCCTAAGAGGTTTTCATTTTACTTCCAAAGTTTCACACAATTCCATCTCTTGTCCTCCTCCTTTCTTTTTTTTTTTTTTCCTTATTCCTTTTAATTAACAAGGTAACAGAACTCAATTCATTTGCAATCTCTTCTGGCAAGAAACAACCCTCCCCGGACTCCAAATGACCTGACTAATAGGGATAGAGGCTGTAAAAAGTGCAAGACAAAATTTTTAGCTTCCTCATACTAATTACCTTCCCTGAGCAACACGACTGTGCTGCAACACAGCGGCTGAGCCCGCGGGCTGCGGGGACATGCGGGGCTGCCCAGGGGGACACGCGGGGCTGGGCACATTTCAAAGCTTAAAACAGCTCTGCATTTCCCCTCAAGCTCCCACAACACACAGCCCAGTGCGACCAGTGTGTCTGGGCATGGGAAACTGGGAGGGAGGAGGTGCGAGGGGCCGGCAGACTGGGCGAGCTGGAGCTTTGCCACTCTCAGGGTTAGAGGGGAACGTGGATAAATAGGCTGACAGTTAACGCTATTTAGAGACAGACAGACACAGCAGGTAAATAATGATAATGGTCTTCTAACGAGCTCGCATCTGCACAGCACCTTGCCTCCAACTGAATCTCAAAATGCTTTACAAAAAATAAAATTATCCCAACACAGTCCCCCCAGCCCGTTCCTGGTTTATTGCCAGAACTGTAGTTGTGTTTGGGAAATGCTGACTCCTGTGGTGCTCGGCTGTGCCCAGCTCTGGCACAGCCCCCTGTCCCCTCAGGACACCTCCCGCACTGCACACCAGGAAAAGCCCCTCCTGCATCACATCCTGGAACTCACCTCTGAGTTCTGGGAACCATCACTTGGGACCTCTTGTTTCTTTTGGCATGAGACTTGAAAATGAAAGCTCTGATCCAGCCCTTGGTTTCCTCCTGAACTCGGTTTTCAACACACTTGTTTTAGGGCAACCTCCAGATCCCGAGGTTTAAGAGCCCAGGAAACCTGAGCTGTCACCACCCCTCTGCAGGCTGGAATGGCTGGGAGTCCCCAGGCTGAGGTCTCAAAGCACTTGTCTCCAAGATCTTTGGGGTAAAAGGTGAGGTTCAGAATTCACTTCCAGCTCATCTCTGCTCTAATTTCCAAATCTATTTGTTCTATTGAGTGGTTATCAAGTTAAAAATGCAAGGACTAAGGATTTCTTTCCAGCTTAAACATTTGAAAACAAATGTGCTAATGAGGAATCTGACCACCATAAAAATGATTACTGACAGCACTTCAAGGATTCAACTTTACTGCCTTCAAAACCACCAACAGCAGCAGAATGCAGTCCCAGGGCCATCCATCCAACCTGGCCAGGGGGAATTTCCAGATGATTGCTTACAGGAGAATAAAACAGGCAGAGAGGGAGGAAGGAAAGCCAGGAATCAAATGATCTGTTGCCAAAGCTGCTCCAATCCTTCTACAACTAATTCATGCTTAAGAGGGCAAAGGATCAGATTTGCAGATGCTCTAAATCTCTTCCACCACTGTGACTCGGCACAGAGCAGCACTCGAGTTGAGAAAAGACCCTCCCAGCCCATGTACAGACTCACCAAGGGCTTTTTCCTGCTTCAGATTTCCTCCTTCACCATCCCACACCCATCAGGCAACCAAACCAGGCTTGGCAAGTCCAAAAAAACCAAACCTCCCCCCCAAAACCCAAAACACCACAAACAAACAAACCAACCTCAAACAAAACAAATCAGAAAATCCAACAAAGCCAAAAAAACCTCAAAAACAAAAACAAAATTACAGAGCTACTGGGATCCAATCCTCAGCTTTGAGGTATTGAACAAAATCCTGCCCTTCTCCAGAGCCTGGTGACTGATGGTCCAGTTGGTGCTGCCCATCTGTTAGGATATAACCCTCACTGAAGGCAAAAAAAAAAGGGCAATAAAGAACAAACCCTGCACCATTTAAACACAAAATCCAGATTTACAGAGTTTCACCTGCCCCTGCTCCTCTGGTGATTGTCCATTTCGGGTGCTCTTTGTTTTCATAACCAACCACCAATTCTCTCTGTGCCATCGCTTTACAGCCAGAAAAAGGGAGAGGTGCCAAAGACAAAGTTATTTAACATGTCGTTCTAAGACGCTCTGGAACAGAGAGGAGGGACAGAGCCAGCCCCAGGCCACGGTCCCAGCACAGATGGGATCCTCTCCCGTGCCCTGGCACGAGCAGGGCTGGCTTTGCCCAGCACGGGAAGGGGCTGCCAGGGGGATTCTGAACACGAGGAGACCCACGGGCTGGGGGGGACTACAAACATCCTACAGCTCTCAGGTACCAGGGCACATTCTGGCCTCATGCCCTGGCCCCGGACACTGCAGGGCAGTGGGTGCCCAGTGCCCACGAGCCCAGGCAGCTCCTTGCCAGACCCGTTCTCAGCAGGAACAGGCCAGGGAAGGGGCAGGAGGATGATCCTCACGCTGCCAGCCCGAACATGCCACAGGCACCTGCACTATTCAAAAGCTTTTCCTTCTGGGTAAGATTGAATGAGGCCAGAATTGCAGGAGGAGGAGGAGGATCCAAGGCGTGAGCAGGAGGCTGCCAGGCTGGTACCTGGGCCAGAGCAGGCACGTGGAAGCTGAGCCACAGCTCAGGGTCACACCCTGGGTTTGTCACCGAGCTGCTGTTCCTAAGCTTTGCTCTCATCCTGTGCCCACCCATCCTGTCTGTTCAGACTGCAGCATCTCTCACATTTACTGAGAGCTCACACCCTCCCCACCATGGACAGCTCCAGTTCAGGAAAGTCTAATCGCTGGGATGGATTTGGGAGTACAAATAAAAAGGAATTTAAAAGAGCAACAACGTTCCCTCTGGTTTCCTACCCTGGGGGCTCTGCAGCAGCAGCACCCACACAGAGGGGCACAGTGTCACTGCAGGTCTGCCCTGGGCATCAGCCAGGAGCACACAGCATTCCCAATTCCGGGGAAGCAGCAGCACATGGCAACCCCTCCTGACTCAGAGGGTACCCTGGGATACAGAAAACACACTCCTGGCTTCAGAGGAATTGGAAGTGAACCACAAATTGCAAAAACCATTTCAGGGGATTAAAACAGCTTCACTACTGACTAACTGGTGTTCAGGAGCAGCCCGGCTTGGAGGGGGTTTGTTCCACCGTGGGCATTCTTGCCCTGGCAATTCCAAGTCAGATTCGCTTTAATTCCTCCTGCATTGGAAAGTCTGGCTACCCTGGCCAGACTTTCTTCTAGCCTGGCCAGCCCTGCTCTGCTGCTGGGATCTGAGAGCCCAGGGCTGATCCTGTCATGGTCTCTTGGCTCACAGAGCAGGTCACTCCAGCTGCTCTGCCCAGGGGCTGCCCAGCTCCTCCCAGGCTGTGTGAGTCCAAACTCCCTCTGCAGGTGGGTTGGGCAGAGGATGGAGCACCCTGAGCACCTCAGCAGAGCCAGCACAGCCCTGCGAGGGCTCTGCTCCGGCCACAGGGAGGAGGGAAAACAACCGCTTCCTCCTCAGAAAACACGGATTCCATTCGCTACAAAAGTCAAATGGCTTTGCAGGAGAATGAACAATGGCCAGATGTGATCTACAAGACACAGAAACACCTCCCAGACAGACGCAGATCATCCTCTCAGATGATCCTCTGCAGATCATTCCAGGCCGTGTCCTTGGATCTGCCTCTTGCCACCGAGAAGGGAGGGAAAGAAGAGCCGGCAAACCCAGTGCAGTCACTACAGCTCCACGCTTCCTCCTGACCCTTGTGGGAGCTGCTTCCTGACAACTCCCCATCCCATCCCAGAGCGACCCCCTCCTTTCCCCCACGGCCCCAGCAGTGTCTCGCTCAGCACCGCGGCCCCCGGGAATCCAGGGGGGATGAGTCACATTGTGGAGACACAATGGGCACTTGGCACAAGGACTGCTTGGAGATCACGCAAACACATCCTCCAACAGACACTTCTGAGAGCCTTCACAAGCAATTAGTGTCCCCAGGCTCCCGCCGGGGAGTGGGGACATTAAAGGGAACACGCTCTGCGCAAGCACAGAAGCTCAGATTAGTTTGTTGACACCAGGAAATTAGTGTTTTCTCCTTGCTTGGGAGACTGCTCCCAGTTCCCAGGGAAGGGCAGGGAAAGCTGCAGAAGGAGCTGGGTTTACTCCATTTACACAGCCCTTCTCAGGGGATTCTTTTCACATCCCGTTTTGTCAAACGAAGACCGATCTTTGACTCCCAGCCTTGCCCATCACGTCCAGCTCAGGCCCAGACACCCTCACAGCCTTTACCCACTCCAGGAGACCAGGCAGTGCAGTCACCATCCTTGGGAACTACAAAATGCAGGAGTGCTCCTGGACCTCGGGGAGATGTGAGCTCCCATCGAGCCCACGGGGATCAAAGAAGGACAATTGTTAGGGAAGGGTTGAACCTCCATTCCCTCACACCCTGTTCACCAGCGCCCCAAAGCCCCAGGCCATCCTTTCTTTACCTCAATGTGCTGCTTTATGCCCTTCTTCCATTCCTGGAGAGGTGGCTTGCAGGGAGCTGCTGCCCACTGGGGACAGGGTAGTGCTGCCAGTACAAACACTAATAATTACAGCCTATTTACACCCTCCAGCTTGCACTGCACTGAATGAACTCATTTAAGTCAGCACCGGGTCAAGCCAACAGTAACTTGTCTCCATCAGACCTATGGAAGGGCCAGGGGAGTTGTGGGAGGGAGAAGCCCTTTTATCCTAATTAAAGCACAACCTGGCAGAGCTCAGCTCCCACCTTTCCAACACCTTCCACCAAAATGCTTAATCACGGGCAAATGAGTTTCTGTAATTACAGCAGGAAGGGATTTATCTTGGGATGCAGAGGTTGAGCAGCACAACCTGCAGAGAAAGGCAGTGTCAGCAAAGAGGCTGCTTTCCATGCCGGGGGATCTCCGAGCTGCACAGCTGAGCTCCGAGTCCAGAAATCCCTCCCCACCCATTCCAGAGCCAGCAAACAGCAGTTCGGGTGTGCTCAGCCAGCCCCTCCAGGGTTTGGCTCTGTGTGCTGTCTGGCACCAAACCCCTTCTCCAGGAGGGAGCAGGAGCATCCCCGGGAAGGGAAGGATCCACGGCATCTTCCCTGCTCCATGCACAGGGAATTTTTCCCTGGATGAGGAATCCAGTCCCGAGTCTGTTTTCTCCTCTCAATACAAATGGAGATGATTTTCCAAGATGGAAGGGGATTTGGCCACTGGACTATCCCAGCCTTATTTTTTTCCTGCAGCAGTGTTTTGTCACAGTCTGAGAGAGCCAGAAAGGCCACGGGGGCACTTCTGTCCTTGGTCACAGGTATCCACGGAAAGTGGTGAAAAAGGGCTCCTGCAGCAGCTCCCCCTTCTCTATATTCATTCCCTGCTTCTGCAAACAGCTGGAAAAGGAATTCCTTGGCTTCACCAGGGTCTTGTCTTAGCAACTGTATTTAAGTCAATATTTATTTACTGTATATGGCAACTTTAGTCAGGGACTCATGAAAACAAACCCTCCTGTACACTCTGCCTGGGAAAAGCAGGTTCTGACTTCACTCCATCTCCAGTGACTTGGTATGGAAAGTTCTGGAGCATGAGCTGCTCTTGGAAAGCTCTGGAGCTCTCAGAAAGCTCTGGGGCATGAGCTGCTCTTACCAGCAGCCCAGGGACCTGCCTGCACCCACTGCAGTCACCAAGACCAACACAATGGGTATTTCTGTGCACAGTACTGGCAGTGAAGGCTCTGCAGCCACAGCCCCAGTCCTGTCCTCTCAATGCTTTATCCATGCAAATGGGCACAATGGCTCCATCTGAAAGCTCAGCATGAATTTTCCATCTCTACAGCCTCTCTGAGGAAAACAGCACAGAATTCATTCACAACAGGCCATCACAGAATCTATTTCCCAGTGCCTTGCTGAACATCCCTTAAAACCAAGGGGAAAATAATTTCCCTCAAGCTCTGGGTTTGGAATTAAGTACATGCAAAGCACTCAGGACCCAGAGGAAATGCAAGGGCCTGAACACTTGCCAACGCTGCCCTGTCCAAGGCTGCCCTGCTCGCAGCTTCCAGAGCCTTCCCTGTGCTCCTGTGTCCTGCCTGGCAATTGTGCAGGAAGATGTGCCGGAGCTGCCGATCCCATCTGACTTCCAGGACGTGCAGAACACGCTCCCACAGCAGCACATGGGCCTTCCCTGACAGTCTCCCCCTCTTTGCCCAGAGCCCCTTCACTTCCCACAGAACTCTCCCCTCTCCCAGCAGCAGCAGTGCTGAGCCCACCTCCCCTGGCAGGTTTGCCTGAAGGGCTGAGCGGGGTCTGGGCTGCCCCCCAGGAATCCCTGACACAGAATCCATGGGCTTGGTGGGAAGCATCTTGGGCCTTTGGAGTAAATGAGCAGAAACATTAAAAATAAGGAAAAAAAACCAAACAACCCAAACCAAAATCAGAAGCTTCTGTTAGACCCAAAAGCAGCAGGTTCATGCACTTTTGGAAGCACTTCTGAAAGCAGATTAGATCAATACAGAGATGGAAAGCACAGGCAGTACACAGGCAGCAGGCCCCTGTCTTATTCTACATGGACTCACACTAAAAAAAACTCAGAAGAAAACAAAAAACACCAAACCAAAAAACATTACAGTCAGAAAAGCAGAGTAGGAACAATGATTCCTTGATTTCCGATATTTTTTTTTTTCCCACCAGCAATTTCCAGATAAAACCCACTCACTTCAGAAGCCCCATCAGTGCATTTTGCCCCCCAGCCCAGGCTGGGATCTGCAGGTCAAGCTGAGCTCTTTGACTTCACACCTTGACCCCAACAGGAGCCCCCACCCCACACACGGGGCAGGGGGGTCCTGGTCCCTCCTCGGGGGCTGCAGCCCAGGCTGCAACAGTGAAAAGTGAAAATAAAGGTAAAAACGTAAGAATTTAAACCAAAGCCCAACAATTGCAGTTGTCTGGCCTGGGACGATGGCCCAAGTCGCCCGTCCTGGAGCCTCTCCTGGAGCTCCCGCCGGGACTCGCTGCTTTCCCCGCTCCACTGACGGCTCCGGCTCTGCCCAGACCTGCCCCCAGCCCAGGACTTGCACCTTAATTAGAGGTTAATGGGGAAGATCAGAGCACAGACATCAGTGCCCTCTACTGGGACCAGTCAGAAGGGTCTATGGGGGAGCGCTGGCTCCCAGTGCGGCTCCCACCGAGGGCTGGATGTGCCCTGTGGGTGCAGGGCAGGAGCGGTACCGGCTCGGGTGACTTGTCCTCCTTCCTCCCCGTCCCCATCCCACCGCCGTGCCACCCTGCACAGCTTCCCATCCCCGAAAGGCCGCGCTTCGGGCTCCTGCCGCCGGGCAGGGCGAGAGGAAAGGTCAGCACGGGGCTCCAGCCGCACAGTGAGCTCCCCAGGCACCTCTGCTGCTCCCTGAATCGAGTCTGCCACTGCTCAGGAAAAGCAAATCCCGAGGGAAAGGAGAGGAAGGGAGAAGGTGGGCTTCACAATTTATAAAACCACTCTCAGTTTGGCTGCATTAGCTTTGCCTTAGGCTCCAAACCACGACGGAAGCCAGGCAGCAAGGGGGGAAAGTGGGAATGGGGGAGGGAGGGGGGATGGCAACAAAGGAGAAAGATGTAATTGCAGTTGCTGGAATTCACTTTTAATGCTGGCTGCTGAATACAGTAAACACACTCTCGAGTCCAGGGAATAAGCATTGATTTTTTTTTTTTTGCAAGTGTTCCAGTGAAAAGCTTCAAATCAATCCCGTTCCGTCAGACACTTTTGCCTCTTGGCCTCCAATTACTCACTCTCCACATCCACCCTTCCCACATCTCACCTTGCCAGGCACACCTGATGCTGCAGGAGCACTGGTTGATCCCGTGTCCCCCACTGCCCGGAGGGACCCTGGGGAGGCACTAACTCAGCACTCCCGAGACTTTGCCTGCAAAGGCTGTGGGAGAGGGACAGCTGGAATGTGGAGGGGCGGGATGGGGCTGTGGGGGCGTTTCTTCCTCATCACAGCTCCATGTCCATCGTGGGAGGTGTTTCAGGGCTCAGGCTGCAGCCCTGGGCTGGACACAGGACTCACAGGACCTTCGTGGTTATTGGACTGAACCTTCAGCTCCTGCTGCACAGAAACACTGAGGACTCAGCTCAGAGCCTTCTCTGCCACCCACCTCCCACACAGTCCTGCAGCTCTCCAGGAGCTGCAGTACAACATACATTCCCAAAGATTTATTTTTCAGCCACAGCTGAATCAAGGCAAAGCCGTATTTTCATTCCAAGCATTTGCAGGTTACTGGTAACAACTGGTCTCTCCCAAGTTCCCCAGAGGCAGAAGCAATAGGGGAACACAAGCATTACAAGCACTTCACTGCTCAGGTAACACAGATCCCAGTGAGTCCCACTGGCTGCAGGTCCCTGCTGGAAAACTTCAAAGGAAGGGAAAAAAATGTCACTTAGCCAGTGAACAACTCCAGGCTCCTTTGTACCTTGTGCAGGGGCACTGTCAGATGGCACAACTGGCTTTGATTGTCTCTCTGTGTCTAATGTGGGATGTGAGATGTGAGAGACAAGAACCACTCATGAGCCATTTGTCCTCGGGGTTTTGATGCTTCCTAGGACTCTACCCCCTGGACTGCAGCATTTTATTAATCTGCTCCATGAACAGAGGAAGGGATACTAGATAGAAAATCTAGATTGTGGGATAGCAAGCCCCACCATCACATAGAAGAGGAGTCACAGTCTCCTATAAACTCAAGGTTTACTTGATCTTGGAGGTATTTTTCAACCTAATGGATTCTGTGAACGTGAGGCAAAGGCAATTCTTTATCATGTTTTAATTCCAGGTGAGGCTTAAACAACTGTTCCTCTGCTTCCACGGCAAAGGGAAGCTGCAGCTGCCCGTGCTCATGACACGCTCCCTGCCAGCCTGTGGCAGCAGAGTGGGACAGGGCTGTGCCAAGGGAACACCCCCCACCCAACAAGGAGGGCAGAGCTGTCCTTATGGCACTGTCAGGAACCCATCAAGCATATCCACTGCAAAGCCTCAGCTGAAATTTTCTAGGACAAAACTGGGCTGTGTTTCTCCAAAACCACCACAGATGGAAGAAGACACATCCCATGGCTTCTGCCACACGTGCTCTCCCTTTTCCTGCCTCTCCGTTGGCCTCACACAGCTCCAGACCTGGCTCAGAGCATTTGCTCTTGCACACCTAACAAACAGCCAGTGTGAGGAGAGCTACCACTGCAGTGACACGACCTTCTGTGCTCACAGGACAGACATTTCCTTCTGACATTCACCTTCAAATTATACATACTGTATATGACTGTTAAGAATAATCACAATATTTGCAGTGGTGTGTTAGGCACCAAATTATGTATAGGCAAAGCGATTAGAGAGCAGAACAAAGTGGTTGTTCATGCAGCTAATGGCCAAAGTACCACTATTTTCTATCAAGACAATTTGCAGCCAGCGTGGCATCTTCTCACTCCCCAGCCAGGAGCAGCTTTGCATGAAATCTTCAAAAACAACTCTGTTATCACAAGTCTCACCAGCAGAGCTCAGAGGGGGTTGTAACATCCTTGATAGTCTTTAATTCTTCTCACCCCACTGCCTTTCCCTTCTGTCCCAAGTGCCTTCACTGTGAGCTGTGACTGTGTTGCTGAGTTGTGTATCCAGCACTTAATGGCATTAAAACTTCTGCTGACTCCCATCGTCAGATAAAAAACCTGCTCTTTGAGTTTGTTTACCAAAAATCAAAATCAATATCCATCTCCATTTGCTGTCCTACAAGCCTTCAGTCCCAGCCTCACATTCACAGTCCTGTTTCCCAGGAGGAAGCCAGAATGTGCTCAAACCCTACACAAAACCCAGGCCTTGCACTGTTACCAGAGTCTTTTCACGGGTAAGACCTCCAGATCCAGGTCATCCCAGAGGTCCTCCCTGCTTTTTTCCTTGAGTCTTCTCCAGCCTTGTAAAGCCTGCCCAGGTCTGAGCTAGAAGGAACTCTCCTGTGCCACATCCTTGGAAATAACAGATCCAACACAGTAATTAGCACAGTCAAACCAAGAGGGACATTACTCCAATGGCATATTTTCCCACAGGGTAGGAAGGAAATACCAGAACCCCTGGGGAGATGAGGAATCTCAGGCTGGGGCTGATGAGCAGCTTGTACCAAGGATGGAGCAGACGGCACAAGAAGGAAGTGATGGAGCTCTGGAGCAGGAGAACAGGAATGCTGGTGCCCTTGATAGCTCTCCCTCCAAGGTTGATGGAGCTGCCAGGAGGTACAGCATGTTCTCTCCTATTGATCTATCAATGTCTGCTCTCCAGAGCAGGGATTACTCACTTCTGATAACATAGCAAGGTTGCCTCTGATGAAAATCAATGGATCTGACTGCCCAGCCTTCATTTAATTACATCACGCTGTAAATACGGCGGGAGCAGAGGACACACATTCCCCACAACCACCCCTGCTGTGTTCCTTTCCCCCGTTTTAGACAAGTATCTTCCTGGGATTATCAAGATAAATGGCCTTGATGAACAGCCTTTGCTGTCTGCTCTGGAGCCAAGGAAAGGACACGGGTACTTCTCCCTCCCGCTGGTCCCCGGCTGGTAAAGCTGGCCTGGAAGAGAAGGACACCAGAGATGAGCAAGCACATTAATGCAATTAGCTTTGTGGGAAGGAGGATTGGATTAAGACTGAGTGTGAGATCAGGTGGCTTTTTACAAGCTAAATAAGCAACAAGCAGTTTGAGAGAGATTTTTCCCCCTGTTTACAAGGCCAACCAAGGCCAGGTTAATTAATCTCTCTTTCCAGCTGCCCTTCTCACTAGGGCTTGTTCTTCACTTTGAGCAAAGCACCCGAGACAGCTGCTCAGATCTCTCACATTGCAGGGTGATGAAAACAAAGGCACAGATGAAAATTGCTTTAGAGCTTAGCCTCTCACAGAAAACAAACGTGCCCATGCTGTAATTAGGACTAGGCATGCAAAAAAGAACCACGTCTTTGACTGCTGTTTAACCAGGGACAGTAAATAAAAATAACAACAATCCCTTCCCACATACACACACACACACAGACACAAAACCAGGCAGGCCTATTTTTCTGAAGCTCACAAAAGAAGGTGGTTCATCTCTCTTGATCCTCTACAAAGGCAGATCCCAGGCACAGACTGTGGCTTTGTGCATGCTAAACCCAGCAGCAATGCCCTATCAAAACAAGACATTCAAACACACACTCCTGCCCCTGGGGAGAGCTTACACAGAGCACAGACAGGCAGTTACGGGTTTCAGGAATTGCTCAGAGCTATTCAGCTCCAACAAGCGGGGCTGCAATACTGAGCAGCATCTGAACACGGCGGCACAGCCCCTGCCGTGCTCCCAGCCAGCAGCTGGGTTAGGGACATGCCAGCACTGCCATTTGGAGCTGCCCTGTCTCCTCCTCCTCCCCCAGACACGCTTTAAGGCATTTAATGGCAGTGATAAATTCTCACATGTTTGTTTTAATGAAAAGGTCCCTGACAATGTTTGCTTTCCCTTGCCATTAACTGCACAATTAGAGCTGCAAGGCCAAGCTGCAAGTGCCACAGCCTGTCCTCCATCCTCTGCTCCAGAACACACAGCTCATCCCAGCTCCTTTCCCAGCACTTACATGGAAAACAGAAGGCAAAAGCACAGCAGTCACCCTCAGCAGACCCTTCCACAGCCCTGCAGCAGGCCATGAGTTAAACCCAGGAGCTGTGGTGCCTTAACACAGCTGGCAAACGTGTGCCAGTCTCCTGTCTGGGGAGGGCTGCAGGAAGCTGAAAGTCCCCAGGTTTACTGGGGCTTCGGTAATGGAGCTGATGGGCAGCAGGATGTACCTGGCTGTCCAGAAGCATCAGTCTGTACCAGGCTTTGCCCTGTCCCAGAACATCTCTGCCCTCACCAACCTTGAGGGCAGCATCCACGAAAGGCCAAACAGAGCAGGCAGTGGGTCTGAGGGTGCAGGAGCTCTGCTGGCACAGCTGCCTGGGTGTAGGAGAGCCTGCAGGTACAGCAGAGCTTCTCCCACAAGAGCTCTTTGTCTTCCAAATCCTTTCAAGGTCTCTCTTCCAAGCATGTCCCGTGTATCAGCTCAGCTCCTAGCACAGAGCAGACAGGATGGGAGCACCAGGCAGGTGCCAAAGGCTTGAGTCACCAGGCTCACAGTCCTGCCAGAGCCTGGCAGGGCCCCGAGAGCTGGGGATGCAGGCAGGGAGCACAGTGTCCATGTGTGTGTGCTGGTCCTCGGGATCCAGGCACCATCTCCAACCCACCTGCTGAAAGGCTGATGCATTCCAGGCCCCCTTAGGAACAGCTCTTCCTCCTCAATAGGGGTGACCTAAAGGAATTGCCAAAATATGCTTTTCTCTAGGTTTTTCCAAGGGCTCTGCTGGCAGGAACTTCAGGGAAAGGGGCTGTGGAGCCAGGCATTCATCCTACAGACACAGGGGCAGAAGGCAACATACGCCTGGCCAGGAGTCATCAGCAGACTTTAGTTGGAAGTATTATGGAAGGGATTCTCAAGGTAAGAAAAAAGACAGGGGAGGGGAAAATACCCTTATTTCTAGATTATCTTATTTCTTAGTCCCCTTGGCATCAATTTCTTCGAGATATGCCCGTGGATATCAGCAGGCAACTTGTACTCCTTCTTCCAGGCTATGGAACAACTCCAGAACAGGAAAACTAGTCCTGGCCCAGTGACCTTGGAGATCAACTCCTTCTTCTCTTTTCTGTCAACAGAAAGACTGAGCTAAGTTACCCAACAGCACATCCCCAAGACCACGATTCTTTTCTCAAATGTGGCTCAAATTGGCTAATGTGTTCTAAGATTACTGGGGTGGAAAGGTCGGGATAGACAGACAGAATGCAATCACAAGGGCCTTATTTCTCCTGGAATTTAATGGACTAGGAGCCCTTTGGCACATAGATAAGCCCCAGGCAGAGGGTAGCAGTGAGGAAGACAGAAGGAAAATGCTTTCCAGGGTTGATACCTTCCTGTTCCACTGGCAGCTTGTCCCATGCCTTCCCTGTATCAGCACACAGCCCTCTGTGACGAGGACAATCCCTGTCACACAGCAACAGCTGACCACTAATTAATCACAGTGCCAACACAGCCTGAACCTCTTCCACTTCTTCCACGTTAATTTATTCTATTTATTTCTACATTATCACCAAACTCATGACTTAACTTTTCTCCACGTGACTGCAAAGGGGAAAGATCTGGAAATAATCACACAGCTGTGTAAGGCAGGAAATCATTTCACACATCAGATCCCAAAGCCCACTTTGATCATGTAAATGCACACAAATCAATTGGCTGTGGGATGGATGCCAGAGGTGGTGACAGGTATTCCAGGTAACGTCAGGAGCCACAGCTGCTGGAGCCCCTGCACTGGGAAGAGCATCCCTTGTCCTCGCTGACTTTGATGGAGGGATGCCAGCTGGCATCAGGGAACATTTATCCCTTGTCACACAGCTCCTCTGCAGAGCTTGACAGCAGCACTGGGAACACTCACACCCAGGAGCAGAGTCTCCTTAAGTGGATTCAGCAGACCTGGGCCAGTTCTCAGCTTTAGGAGCCTCTAGCCTGGGATGGCCTGGCCCAAAACGTGGCACAGCCCAGTCTGAGTAGATTTAGTTCAGAGCTCCACACTTGCACCCTCTGCGATGCCGCTTTCTTCCTCTGAGCTCCTCCAGCCAAGCTTGTTAAGCCTCATCACAAGCTGTAAAGCTCAGCCCTGAGCTCCAGCACTGCCTCCAGCTCATCACCCATGCGTTGGGAGATCTTTGCACGACTCGAGCAAATAATTTAATCTTGGTACTTCATTTCCTCTAAGGAATCATTTCTCCTCTGCTTTTGCATCTCTGCAAAAGATGCAGAGATGGGGTAAAGACCATCCCCAGGTTTAGGTGCAGCATCTGGCACCGGGGTCCCCAGCCACACAGATGTGGTCCAGCTGCAATGGCAATTCAAATACCCTCCTGCTCCCAAGCCACGATGCCAGAGCATCTCCCCCCGGGAGCTGCACAGCAGACGGTTAATCCCCAAGTGACTTCCACAGGAGATACAGCTCCCAGGGCCAATGACAGCACACGTGCTGCTGCAGCACGAGGAGCTGACCGAGAGCTTATCACCTTCCCCTCAGCTTATTACACCTCGGCAGCTTTGTATGTGGGAGAAAGGAACACCGGGAAACCACCGCACTGGGAGCTCTCGAGCAGGGCCAGCAGGGCTTTGAAAGCAAAGAGCTGAGATAAACACAGGCAGTTTTGTCAGGGTCTCTTTATCTCCCTGA
Source organism: Calyptomena viridis (assembly GCA_013390005.1). Classification (NCBI taxonomy): domain Eukaryota; kingdom Metazoa; phylum Chordata; class Aves; order Passeriformes; family Eurylaimidae; genus Calyptomena; species Calyptomena viridis. The sequence goes on along the minus strand of WEIV01006280.1, from coordinate 75,000 downwards.
GGGGTCTGTGCAGGCAGGGCAGGAGCCCACAGACATCTCACCAGGGCACTGTTCATTCAGTTTCCCACAGGGAGAACACGGTGCCTCTGAAGGATTTGTGATTCCCAGCAGAAAGGGCAGGTACCCATCAATACCTTGAGCAGGCACAGGCCAGGGAGCCACCCCCTCTCCCCTGGCACCCCAGGACTGGAGCCAGCACCTCCAAGCTGCACAGAGTGCCAGGAGCCTGAGTTCAGGAGAACAGAGGCACTTCGGGGGGTGAAGTTCCATCCCCGGTTTTGGGGAGGCTCAGGTGTGAGGGAAGACTCTTCCTTCCCTGGAGATCCCAGGAGAAAAAATCTCCGGGGAGATGGCGGTGAAGGCAAAGCTGGAGCACAGCACTGTGGCTCAGGACACTGAGCAGAGGTGGCAGGAGCAGGTCCCTGTCACCCCCGGGCCCCAGGCCCCGCTGTCACATCCCGGTGGCTCCGAGTGCAGCCGGGCTGTGCCCGCTCGACTGGAAGAGACCCCGGCTCCCCCCGCACCCTGGACCAGCCCCAGCGCCGGCTCCTGCCAGAGTGCAAAACAGAGGTGTCAGCTCCCGATGACAATGAAATCACAGCTTAGGGAGCCCTGTACCTGCCAGGAAACCAAGCCCTGACCCTCGGGCTGCCTCCAGAGCCCCGCAGGTCGCTCAAGCACCGCTGCTGCGGGCTTTGTTTCTACTTGGGAAAGTGGAAGAGAGAACCATCCTAAGCCACCAGCAGCAGCGAACGCAGCCGTGGTGGAAACAGCCTGGGAAATTAATGGAAATGGCTTCTCTCCTCCACAAGGAGCAGAGGAGACTTTGGCAAAAGGGCTGGAAACTCCAGAGACTCTCCTGCCTCCTTCAGCAAGTGCCGAGACCTCCAGCACATCAGGAGAGGAGAGGCTGGGCTGGCACAGGCACAGCCCCACGTCCTGACCCCCAGCTCCACGGCTCCCCCAGGTCACAGCTCACACCCCCAGGGAGAGGAAGGTGAGAAACTCGATGCCACGGCCAAGAGCCCTCCCTGGCCCAGGGCAGCCCTGAGAAAGCACCTGGGTCTGGCACAGCAGCGCTGGGGGCAGGGAAGGTGAGATGGGGAGGCAAAGGACCCACATTTAACCCAGGCAGGCAGCAAAAGTTCAACCACGTCCAGTCATGAGCTTCAGTCACCAGCTCGACTTGAGCCCAGGGTGCCTGAATTCCCTCTCCTTTTAGCTCAGACTCAGAACAGACTCCTCTTTTCTTCCTCTAGTGTGGATCAATCCATGGAAATGAGCTCAAAGACAGGAAGTGTTGTTGGCATATGCTTAGAGATGCAATTTAAGGCACTGAATGGCATCCTGGAGCCCCAGGCAAACTCCCTGCAGAGAAAACACCAATGTGTTGTAAAGCAGCTTATTCCTTTCATTGTGGCCCCCTCGGGCTGAGAGGAGCTCTGAGGTGAGGGTGGGTGGGTGGCACCATACCAGGGGTCCTGCATCAGTCAGCCTGCAGGTGGGCTTCCCTGCCTCCACAGCGGAGCGTGCAGAGGGAGCGTTCCTAATTAAAATCCCCCAAAAAACTGCTTTGGAAAGAAGTAATAATAAAAAAAAAAAAAAAAAAAAAAATCTCAATTGCAAAGTTCCTGACTGAACCGTTTCATTCCCACTTTGCACCACAATAGGAGGAATGCAAACAATGGCTGAAAGGAAACAGTCTGATTGTGTGAAGCAAAGTGCCATGTAGATGAACCCTATTAAAAAGATATATATACATATATATCCATTTCCTCACTCCATTATCTCCCCCCCAGAAAAAGCAGCCCCTCAGGACAGCTCAGTGCAGCTCATTCCCAGCCCTGCTGCCCTCAACCGCAGCCCCAGGGCCACTCCAGCTCCTTCTCTCCCACCCTCCTCCCCGGACTGAGGGATTTGGGACAGGAAAGGCATCCCAGAGCTGCCATTCCCTCAGTGCCACCATTCCCTCCCGAGGCCCAGCCATGGTGCCACAGCCTCTCCCGGGCAGGCCTGGCACCTCCAGCCACCAGCAAAGTGGAAAACGGAGAAAATCCTGCTGGGATCACTGCCAGGAGGGCCGGGAGGGCCTCCCTTCCCACCACGGCAGGGTGACAGCACTGGGTGACAGCTCTGGGTGACAGCACTGGGTGACACCCGTTTTGGGGGATCCAGGCCGCTCCCACACCGTTCCCATGGCGACGCCCGCTCAGCACAGCGTGTGAAACACTCCATTCGCTTATTGATTGAGCCGCCGTCAAATTCAATCACAAGTGAAAATGGATTTTTTAATGCGACTATTAGCTGCTTTTGAAAGGCAAATTGAGTTCAGTTATACCGAGTCAGCCATCAAAAAACAATTTGCCGTCAGCCAGACGGTCCGGAGTGGAGCCACACACGGAGGGGCGGCCACGCACCCCCGGATCGGGAGAGCCCCGGCAGCAAAGGGGGGAAATCCGGCTCTTCCTCCTCCAAAAGACGCTGGGTGAGGAAGATGAGGTGCCGCCACCTGCTCCAGGGGGTTCAAAGAGCAAGAGGAATGAGGAGGTTCATCACAAAACCCAAGCTGGGCTCCACGACGAGCGAGACAGAGACTGTCCCCAAAATCAGGTGCACGAGGGAAGCCAAGACAAGAAGGACACGCGACCGAAGTAATCACAACAGGCTGCTGTTCACACCGAGACACCAAAGCACAGCCAAGCCAGCTCCCCCCTCCACACCACCCCAGCAAAGCTCATTTCCTTCCAGCCACTGGAAAATAAGATTTTTCCCTCGCTGATTAGGGAAGCAGATTCTCATTACTATGTTAAGTGAGGATCAATGTTGCAGCCAAGTCTGAAATCAGCCCTGTCTGGCAAGGTGCTGAGCACACCAGTTTCCCCAGTTTGGGGTTTAGCACCATCTCTGGGGAGCATGGACAGTGTTGCTCTAGGATGAAGATGAAGGAAAGAGGTGGGACAGGATAGAGCAGTTTTTTATTAAACTTGAAGCTCAGACAAAACTCTGCAAGATGTGGCTGGACTTGCCTATATACACACACCTATAAATAAAAAAATCTCTATGTAAAAAAGCCACTTAGAAATAAATGCATTTTTATCCTACAAAACTCAAGGACTATAATATACTCCATTAATTATAAACCCACTGTTTTAGAAGCCCTGAGAACCTAAACAAGCAGACTTCAAATAAATAAATACAAATCCAGTTTCACTTTGGGGTGCCAGCCCTTCCGACTCTCCTCTCCATCCCCTGAGCAAACTTACAGGCATTATTAAACACTTGCAAAGGCAGTCCAGGAATTTCTATAGTGGCATAATCCAAAGATCTGCTTTCAAAGAGCCTCTGCTTCCCGCAAAGCTCCAGCCTCAGCTAATGAGAGCTTAACCACATGTTTGTGGCAGATGAAATAGTATCATTTTGCAATTATTATCATTCAAACATTATTTATTTAACCTGCAGCCACATTATATTGACTGCAGAATTGCTGTCATTTTTACTTTTGATGACTCTCTCATTGAGCTGAGCATGAGGAATTGTGCTCAGCATTCCCAGCGTAGGAGTTGCTCTCTCTGCTCACTCACCCTCTCCCCAGCCAAACCCAAGTACCCAATTGCTGGTAGTGTTTGGTGCTGCCATCCCAGAACAGTGGGCATTTACAGGCCTTTTCCCACCTTCCATCTTCACCTACTGGTCATATTTGGGGAATGAATCCATTCTGATCACCCACACAAAGCACCATGTGCCAAAGAGCTCCAGATGCCAAAGGACAGAAAGTGGACTTGGTGCCACCTTTGCAACCCCCCCCCAGCAGCTCTGAAAGCTCAGTCTAAGAGCTGTGGAGGGGTGGCAGCAGCCGAGGGACTCTGTGCCCCCCAGAAAGTCCAAATGTGGAGTTAACTGACTGCCTAGTGCTAAAAACCCTTCCCCAAGGAAGCAGCAGGGTGGGTCTCAGCTGCCAGCGCTGGGTTTTGCAGCAAAACAAACACCAAAGGCTGTTATGACTCAAGATCTGAATGCCAGCAGGGTTAAAAAAGAATCTGCCCTCCCTCTCTCTCCTGGCCCCTGTTCCTCCTCACACGTCACTCTCCCGAAGCCTTGCAAGATGCATTCACACAACAGGAAATCCAACATTCCCCTTCGCCTTTTTCTTTTTTCCTCTCTTTTAATTCTCCCCAAATGGAAACGAGGAAGTCATCTCTCCTCCAGTGATGAAACATCTGCCTGGAGAAGCTTGCAGTGCAATGTAACATATTTTGATCACTGCTACATCTAATTACAGAGAAGACAAAAATCACAAAGCAGGGTTTGGGACTTTTTTTCCCAAAAAAAACACAAGGCATCTGAAAAATAATAGAAAAGCAGCAACACTGACAATCAGAGCAGAGGCAGCTTCCCCATCAGCCTTGAAAAACAGCACTGGAATACAAAGCCCACTTGGAATGAGAGGCATTTCACAGGGAGGTAGGGAAAGATTAATTGTTTGTGCCAAGGACACATTGGAACTGAATCAGGATCTCAGTATCCTCAAAGCCAGAGACTGCTCAAGCCAGGCCACAGCAATGGGGCTACACATCCATCCCCTGGGGCTCCCCCGAGGGGATTTGGGGTCAGGTTCTTGCAGTTCCTTCACACCTTCAATGCACAAGGACAGGAGGGATGTGGGGGAAGAGGCATCTGCAGGAAAGATGTTGAGCCTTAAAGAGCAACTCACATTTACGAGTTTCAAGACCCACCAAACACTTGATCTTCAGGAGCCAAGATGCAAAGGGAGTGAAAGCTGCCTCTCCAAACTGGGAATGCACCGGCTCAGCCCAGACAGGAGCAGTGATACTGCTCCAGGAGGAAGCCTGTGCTGTAGGGAAGATCTGGAGCCATTCAGATAGAGCTTAAATCTGGCAAGGGCAGGGGCAGAGCCCTCACAGTGGCCTCGGCTCCTGCAGAAAGCCCACTGCCAACGGGGGAGGTCTCAAAGGCACGGCAGGCACCACCACCCACAGCCTCCAGCCAGGAGGGGCTGATTGCCTCCCTTGTTTACCTCGGAACAATTCAGTGTGAAGCACTGGTGGGTGCAGCCTCCAGCCGCTCAAGGATGTTGCTCGCTGCAGGAAAGAGAGATTTTAGAAGTTCAAAATAAAGCCCTAATCATAATTGTTGCTATTTTCCTGTCTTGCTCTTCAAGCTCAAAGGGAGTCCGTGGCTAACCAGAAACAAACACCATCTCTAACGAGACCTTGCATGGCAAAGAACCAAGCACAGCACCTGGGGAGCTGCTCTGGAGATCTGATGCCAGGCTGTTTATAGCAGCTCACAGAGTGGCAGTGCAAAATAAACAGAAGGCTACCTGCCTTCCACACTGCTCCCTCTGAATTTCAAAGGAAAACTTGATTTCTTTCTAAATGTTTCAAGTTTCCAGAAGAGGAAAACAAAACGCTGTCTGTGATAAATGGGGTTTGGCAGCTGTTGGGGACAGGTATGGCACTTAAAACCACGGGAAACTGGCCCAAAACCTTCAGATGCTGCAGGAAACAAAAGGCTGATGGGAAGGATGCCCACAGACAGGCAGGGGGGTCCCAAGTCCCCATTTTTCTTCACAGATATTTGTCACCAGCGTTCTGCTGGCAGACTGGCCCCATCCATTCTGCCAGCCAGTTCTTTTCCAAAACAATTGCTCAGAGGATCGTAGTCGCCACTTCTTATCCTTGAGTGTGGAGACACACAAGTGAGCAGCAGGTGCCTGTCTCAAGCCAGCAACGTAAAAAGGTTTAATCCAAGTCCATCTACGCTCAAAGAACAGGCTGGAATAGCTGGAACCTACAGAGCTTGTCAACACCGTGAGGAAAACAAATGGATTCGCTTCAAAATCGCGCCTGCCGTGGATACTCAGAGCTGCTCCTGAAAGGTCACATCCCTCCTCATTGGAGGTTTCCACCAAGTCATGTCTGTCAGGGAGAGAGAAAAAACACAACCCTGGGGCTCTCCAAGATGAAATTAGTGCCCTGAGTTCTCCCCTCTGGGCACACACACACAGGCACGGAGGGAGCACCGAGTCACCTTCCCAGAGCACCACGTACTCCTGTTCCTCCAGCCCCAACCTGCTGCTGACAAGGTCAAATGCAAGAAGAAAACTCACCGTGGTCTAACGGGATGCAGAGAGCTGGAAGATTAGTCACCACCCAGATGTCTCTGTTTGTTGGAAAAAAGACCAGCTGACAAGGGGTGGAGGACACAGGAGGCACAAGAGGTGTGGGACTCGACACTGGAATTCAGTCCCTGGCTCTGCCCCCAGTCCATGCAGCATCTGTTTCCCTCTCTGCATGCCCTGATTCACCTTCTGGTCCCTGTCTCCTCTCAGGGCACTAGAAGCTCTCTGGGACTTGCCAAGGGCAAGACTTCCAAGCACAACCAAAATCCCCAAGTCAAGCAGGGTCAGAGGGAGAACAGGGCCCAACCCCTCACAGGACAGCCCTGAGAGAGAGGGGCTCCTTCTCAGCTATTTCTGCCACCTCACAGGACACAGAGGAGTGTTCCCAAGTCGATCTGTCTATTTGGAACATCAATGTTTGCCTAAGCAAATAGCTCGGAAAGCTCCACAAATAGCAGGAGAGTTGGTAATTGGGAAGAAGTCAGAGAACCACAGAGAAAAACACACGCAGGCAGCACTGAAGGCAGTGAAGAGCAGGGCTGAAGGGGTCATGGCTGAAGGGCTCTGGCCACCCCAAGGGCACATTTGCCCTCCATCTATTGTTTTCTTGGACCAGCACCACTGTCAACAACATTTTCTGCATATGCAAATAGGACCATACTCCTGCAATTACACAGCAATCAGAGGCAAATTACATTCTTGCTGTTTACTTTCAGTGTCCTTAATTAATCCGGTTATTAGACGATTAATGAAGCTTGTTTGGTGAAAAACTCATAGCATTTACAGCGAGAGCTCACGCGTGTGCCCGGCTGGCAGAGCGCGGCCAACGCTGCCTGTCCCCGAGGCCAGCGGGGCTGGGTGACCCTGCAACCTGCCCCACACCTCAGGGGGCTCAGGGCTTGGATTTCCTGCCAGACTTTGCTCCACCACTGCCCCACAGGAGCTCGGTCCTTCAGCTCCAGCCAACCTCACATCTCACATCTCTTGCGGTCCCGAGACCCCGGGGCAGGCTGGACACCCCCCCCTCGCTTTGCTCCTCTCCAAAGGCACCAGAACCCAGGGCAGCAGCTCCCAGCAGTGCAGAAGCTCTGGAGAAGCCTCCCAGCTCCATGCAGCCTCCAGCCCCTCTGTCACAAGCAGCTCCCGGGACACTCTGCCCTCCCCACAGGTCACCCCGGCTCGTGTTTGGTTAAGCTGCCGATAATGAAGTGGCATGTTCATCTAATGATCAAATTGCTGCACCAGGAGCATGAAAGGCTGAGGAGAACTAATTAAGCAGCTCATTTGCATACTCCAGCGTTTCCGGTGCACGTATGGGGTTCCCATGGCAACCAGTACAAAAGCTGGTGATGGTGTGTGGGTTTTAGTGGGTTTTAAGTGCTGTTCCTTCCTTTCGTCATCCCCTGCAGATCACAAAGGCTCTGCGAGGAAGGTGCAGTGACACCAGGCTGGGGAGGGGGATTTCTGCACAGCACAGGCAGGGGGAACACAAATGTGCTGCGGGTGTAGTGGGGGGCTGAGCCCACTCCCAGTGCCATCCAACTCCCTGGGGAGCAGGGATTTTGGGGTGGATGCCCAGGCTGAGGACACAAATGAACAGAAATCCCTGATGGTACTGCTCTATCAAAGAGCCATTCATGAGTCACTTTGGCCTCAGCTCCATGAGGAGTCGACAGAGAAGTTTTGATGGGGCCTGTACCGAATTCCACAGCATCCCAGTGCCTTGAGGAGGGGCTGGCTGCAGTGACACTGGGATAACACTTGGCAGCACCTGGGACATGTTGAGCACTGAGGGACTGGGACCCTCAACACTGCATTGTTTGGGAAGAAGGAAACCAGGAACACGAGGGTGTCGGCGCCAGTCACAGCAACTTCCCTGCAGTGGAGTGCAGTCCAGCACCAGCTCCTTTCATCATGTCACTTTTCCTAAGCACCAAATTTCTTTTCTGCTTTGTATTTCTGGCAAGAAACCTTTGCATTTAGATAAGGAATAAAGCCTGCGATCAAATCTGAACTCTGCAGCAGAGATCAACATTTTAATGAATTAAATATATTCTAAACTAAATGTAACCTCTTAGCACTCACATTTTTGAGTGAGAGACTAACTTAAAGAAAAAGCCAACAATCCAACTCATTTCATCTCTCTCTGGCTACGAACTGGCCACAGGCCAATCAATTATCTTGAATTTATTCGTTATTCAACTTCCCTCCGACAGCCAATTTCCAGGCTGTGAATTGCAGGTGAGCAGTTCCTCCTGCCACGGCCACACTCCTGTTCCAGACCAGTTTGCAGGCAGGGGGTTCACTGGGCTGCCTGGGAGCAGTGCCTGGCCCAGGGCCAGGAGCAAGGCAGGCCACTGTGGCTGGCACATCCAGCGTCAGACAGTGCCAGGGGGATTGGAGGCACACGGGCTGTTTGACATCCAGCAGCAGCATTTACAGATGCAAATAGAGCCTGAGCTGCGAGGAGCATCCCCCAAGGGCTGCGCAGCCCTGTCAGGCCTGGGAAGAGACACTTAATTCCTCCCTGTTAATTTGCTGCTGTGCGGGGAGGGCAGAGCGGCTCCGCGCTGCTCCAGCAAAGCGGGTTTGGCTGCAGGAACCAAACGCTGCAGCTGAACGTGAAAACCCCCGTGCCCACGGGTGTTTGTGGGGCTGGGAGGGGGAGGCACAGGGATGAGCCCTCGGCTGTGCTGCCCCAGGCTCAGCACACCCTGGGGCAGATGGAGAGGGGCTGCTCCCGGGCACTGCGGGGAGAACAACGCCAAGGACCACAACCACGGCAGCACAGGAGCCAGAGCTGGTCCTTCCTGCAGCCCCCAACACTTACACTGCAGGTAGAACGGGTGGCAGCACGGTCTGGGCTGAGGAGACCCAAAGCTCTCAGTCATCCACCTGAAACACTTCACCTCACTATTTCCCACACTAACACAGGAGCCCTTCCCCGTCCCCAGCAGCCTGGAATGATCTCCAAAGCCTTCAAGCTGTAAGAAGTCCCCTTGCCCATCCAAAGCCTTCTCCTCCCCTAACATTGTTTTCATTTCCCCCTCCCCCCCTTTTTTATTCTCAATAAAAACATAATTACAGGCTTTTAAAAAAAGCAAATTATAGTGACATACTTTAATTATCTCCAAGCAATGGAGGACTAAATTACACAGTCAGGGAATTGGAGGTTACCTAAAAATAAAAGCAAGAAGCTTCATTAAATGCTAATTGCAGCTTTCACCACTGAAGTGAGATTTCAGCACAGGCCACCATTGACTCACTGGGCCCTACAAGAGAGGACTGGTGTTGGGGAGAGACCCTTGGGTACAGTCCATGTGCCTCCATCCATGGATCCACCGGGATCACTCCAACAAGGAGATGGCAGGCTCCTTCCTCAGACACTATTCTGGGTGCTCCCACCTCCCTCCAGGGCACCCACTGCCCCCCAACACCCCCAGAGGCATCACCCACCTTCCCAGCAGCGCTGATGTGCTCACACTTTGTAGCACAGAAAGGAGCTCCAGTTGCTCCCAGTGGAGCTGGTCCCCCACCTACCACATCTGGAACCACAGGACCTGCCTCAGCTCCTCTGCCCTTCTGCTCTGCACACAAGTCACACCTTGCTCTGAGCAGCACAGCTCTCCTGAGGCCAAAACAGGACCCTGGGGTTCTCCCCGTGGGAGCAGCTGAATGGAGCCCTGTCCTGGTCAAGGAGCAAACCATGGTCTGCTCACCCTGCTCTCTCCATCCTCTTCCTCCAGATGTGCTCCCCGAGGAGCTTTGCTGTGGCTGCAGCAGGACACCTCCAGCCCAGAGGGGCAATTCTTCCCAACATACAGGAAGCAAGGCATGAGGTGGCAGGCAGACTGGAAAATTCGCAGAGGAATTATCTTGTTTTTCCATTTCCTATCGAGTTGGCCTAATTATGCCACTGAAGTCTGTAATTTGCCTCTCACAGAAGAGAGTTAATGACTGGTTCCAGGTTGCTGCCGCTCCGCACGGGGCCGGCACGAGGAGCCCAACACGGCTCCCACTCCAGCCCCAGCTGCTGCCAGGGCACCCAAAGGTACCTGCTCGTCCCTGGAGAAGGGAGGTCAGAAGAGCTGGGGACTGGGAACAGCAGCCAAGGACAACAGAAAGTTCTGGGAAAGGAGAGATGTGAGCAGGAGATGGAAGGAGTTGGCACCGGCCCACGTTTTTCTCCCCACTTCTCAAATTCCCAGAAATAGTGGAAAATGTGCAGGTCAATCACTCAGGGAACTCAGGCAATTATTGCTGTTTAAATTCAATAGCTCTTCACAGAAACATGGAGAAAATCAGACAAGTGCTTTTAAGCTGTGAGGGAGGTGAGGAGGAGAAAGGATGGCACAGATTTCAGGACAGGCACCTCATTTTGAAAAAATATATATACACAAAGTACTAAAACCTAGGAATCTCACATCTAGGAATCAGAATCTCCTCAGCTCTTCTGCTCAGCCACAGGCAGAACTGCCCTCAGAAATACTAAACAAAGCAGACACTGGATCCACCAGCTCCCCTCTGCAGGCAGCCAGGCCAGGGCCTGGCTAGATCCCCATCCGTCTCAATGGCTTATAGACTGCTACCTTTTAATTAGCTTTCATTGTCAAAAAACCAGCACTGTACATGAGGTGCCATATAAAATTAGCCAGCTGTGGTGGGGGTCACTGCATCCACAGGAATGTGGGAGAGACCCAGGTCCTTCAGCAGGACAGGGATGGGCACAGCCAGGACAGCTCTGGGCTGATAAAAATGGAGCTGTCTCTGGGGGGCTCAGAGAATTCCTGCTCACAGGCATAGCCAGGGAGAGGGGGACGCTGTAATTAAGGTAGAATCAGCCTTTCCAGTCATTATCAGGCAGAACTGGGGGTGAAAGCTGCTTGTAAAGCCAGCAGAGCAGTATCTCCGAGCTGGAAACAGCACCACAGACAGCGGCTCGGCTTTTCTGGGAGCCCTCTGAACCAGGCAGTGCTCACATCTGATCCGACAGTGATGGATGCGCTGGGAACAGAGCAGTTTTTTCTCCTGAGAAGCTCTTTTGACAAGTAGGATCTTATCAAAGTTTCAAGCTTTTCATTACGCTGCTTTTTTCTTTTTTTAACTCCTGCCTTCCAGCCCCGCTCTGTCCCCTGTGCACAGGCAGGGAACGAGCACATTTCCCTCAGGAACGAGCACTGGCTGAAGCTCCTGGGAGGCTCGGGACACCCAGGTACCCCCTCCCTGGGCACAGAGAGCCCACCAGGGCCAGAGCAGAGCTGTGATTGATACATAAACGGGCCCAGAAATGTGCAAAATACAGGGATAACATCAAACAGCCTCCGAGAGGGGAAAATACAGGCAGCTTTGGGCAGTAAAAGTGATGGGGAGCCTTCCCAGCACTGTCTCCAAGGCCAGGTTACCAACAGCTCCAGCACTTTTGTTGGGCACCAGAAACAACAGCTTGTCCAAGAGCTGGAGGCACCCACCTCCCCAGGGTGGTCAGCAGCACCTCCCTCTGCCTCCTTTCCCCACCTCCCAGAGGAGAGACAAGTTTGGACCCTGCTCTCCCCACCCAGCAGCAAACAAACACAGCCACCCCCTTCCCAACAGGAAAATGCTTGGAATGTCCAGTCCAGAGACAGAAACACCCCCAGCCAACTCACCAAACTGCTCCAAAACAGACCTGGCACACAGCTGTGCCATCCCAAGGACAGGCTGGAGCCAGGGAGAACCTTCCCCAAAGGGAGGGCAGAGCTGCTTTTGTTAGAGGGCAGTGCCCCAATTAGCCCAGGTTGGCCCTGACGAGGAGGGTGGAGCTGGCCCTGCCTCTGCCTCACAGAGGGTTGGAAAAGGTCTCTAAGATCATCCAGTCCAACCATTAACCAGCACTGCCAAGGCCACCATGTCCCCAGGTGCCACATCTGCACAACTTTGAAGTCAATCCTTCCAAGGGTGGTGACTCCACCGCTTCCCTGGGCAGCCTGAGGCCTGGGAAACCCTGGGAAATCCCATTCTCTCCGCTCCATCCCCCAGCCCACACCTTGGGCAAGAGGAAACAAGGAGGAATGAGCCCCAGCCTGGGCACTGGTGCAGCACAGGGTGCAGCACAGGGTGCAGTGTGTGCCCAGTGCCCCGAGCTCCCCTCTCCCTGTGCCACCCCCTCTCACAAGAACCCCTTTGCAGCAGGAATCCCTGGACAAGGAGGACACCAAGTCCTGTGCTCTCCCAGAGCACTTGGCCACCCAAAACCTTCCCTGCCAGCCCAAACCAGGTCACCTCCTGACACCAAGTCACCAAGAGACAGCAAACGCCGAGTGCAAAACCAGGGTCTTTTATTAGAAATCTCCTCGTATAAAAATGATCATGCTCTACACAGTCATCGAGTAATTCATAAACATCCAGGCACTGAACTTTGTTTTTTTTGTGTGTTTTTGTTTTTTGACTGGTCAGTACATAAAGCAGACGTATTTCAATCCATATGGTCATCACATACATTAAGGAACCACCTATAGAAATCAGCACTTTGAACACAGTCTAGGTTTTATTTTCTTTTATTTTGCTGTCTGTTTTTTAATGTAAATTTTATGTATTTTTATTCATTTTTCCTTTTTGCAACATATAGAATTTGGTAGGATATGGGGGAGAGAGTGAAGAGGGATGGAGGAAGACAGGAACAAAAGAAAACTGGAAGATTAAAAAAAAAAAAGGAAGAGAAAACAGAAGGTTCTGCACGACCACAAACAATCTCACAAATTCCAGAAAAGGGAAAATGTTGGGTCTCTTCTTTTTTTTTTTTTTTTTTTGCCAAAATACAGAAAAAAATCCCAAAGACTTGCCGAAGTCCGTCACCTCTTCCCTGCACTCTGTCCCCTCTCTCCACTGTTCTTCCCCTCTGTGGGAGCCATGCATTGACACCGTGGGTGGTGGAATAGTTTTATTGGTTTTTACGTATTTTTTGCTGCTGTTGATGGCCGTTTTCCCGGGAGCTCTGCCCGGTGGCCCCGCAGGGGTGTCCCCGGCTGCCGCCGCCCGGTGCCGCTCCCTCTGCAGGCTCCTGTGAGGAGCAGCTCCGCTCCCGCCGTGGCACCCGCGGTCCCTCTGCCCGGAGCTAAATCGCGTGGTTGCTGTAGCTGACGTAGGTCTGTTTGGTGGCCAGTGCTGCAAGGAGAGACAGAGCTCACATGGATCCACATCACTAGTGGAGTCCACACTCCCTTCCTTGCTCCTGTCCCACCCCCCGGCCCGTCGTGCCAGGAGGTGCTGGCAGGGATGTGGCACGGGGTTGGCTCATGGATCCAGCAGTGGCACTCGGGATCCTCCCCTGTGAGGGCAGGGAGCTGTGGCAGAGGGAGGGCTGAGAGCTGTGGGTGCTCTGTGAAGACAGTTCATCCCAAAGACAGACCTGGGATGTGAGCCATGGGAATGTGCTCTCAGGCTCCCATTCACTTCCCTCAGCAACTTCCCACATTCCAAAAGCTCGGTTTATCCCAGCCCTGCAAGAGCACGATTTGGGGGGTGCCCCATACCCTGCTCACTGTTCCAAGGCACAGGGCAGAGCAGCAGGGCACTGCCAGCACCAGCACCAGGCCATGGAACCACCCAGCCTGGTTCCCCCATCAGGGACCCTGTGCCTGTTCTCAGGTGCCAGAGGGGCAGGACCCAAACCTGCTGCCACCTCCAGCTTCCCCAGCCCTCGGGATGGGGTCAAACACACCATAGAGGACGCAGCGATGGCTCCAAAGCCACCACATGTCCCAGAGTGGCACCGGGGAGCACAGCAAAGCCAGGGAGCAGTGACTCCTCCTGCTCCCTGCAGGGCTGTGCCCCTGCACAAAGCTCTGTGGAGATCCCCCACACGGTCCCCAGGTACCACGGGGCTCAGCAGGCACAGAGACCCCCCCAGCCAAGGGCACGGACAGTGCTGGCACAGATGACAAAGCCCAGGACACCCCAAGCAGCACAAAGGTGTCCCCTGTGGAGCCCATCCCACGGCCCTGCATGGAGGGGACACCCGGTAGCTCGAGGTGCCTCGCTGACAATTGAACCTTGCTGCAGGTTTCCAACTGGTGTTCCTATGATAACAATTAGATAGAGCAGAAGAAATTAGAGCTGACAGAGCTATTTGTTAGCTGCGATGTTTTCGTAGCCGATCTGCCCATATCAAAGCCCTGTGAATTATTTATTCTGTTGTTTACTTAAGGATACGTAACCTGCCAGTGACAGAGTGAAAAATGTCCCCTCGGTGCTGTGCTGGCATCCCTCTGTGCCTCCTGCCCCCAGCACTGCTGCTGTGCCCAGTCCCTGCCCTGGCACATCCCAGAGCTCGGAGCCAGCCCTGCTCACACCGAGCTCATGTATCCCGTGTGAGACCCATCAGAGTCTGCTCATCGGAGCTGAGCAGAGACTCCCTGCTCCCAGCACCCACGATCCTCAGATCCTGCTGCACACCCCCACAGGAGCCACCTTACCTTGTGTTTCCAGGTTTTCACAGAGCTCTGACTTGGCCTCTCCGTTGGGGCGGAACCCTCCCTTCTGGGAGAACTTGTTGGACATGGTGGCCGCTGTCACCACGGCCTTGAGGCTCCGCTTGCGCTTGGGGACGTTCTGCTCGGGGTGGAAGAGGATGATGTACACCTTGGGCATGTAGAGCATGCCCAGGGACACCGAGGCACTCAGACTCACTGAGATGGTGAGCGTCGTGGTCTGGATGTACATCTGCAAGACACAAGGGCACGAGCTGAGACCCCCCAACAGCTCCATGGGATCCAAAAGGGTCAGCTGGGAAAGGAGAAAACGTGGAAAAGTTGGGGTTAAATAAAGGGAGTGGTGAGCCAGTGCTGGAAATGTTGGCACTGTTGGAACTTAAACATTAGGCTTGATGCTCCACCAGCCACAGGGCAGGAGCTCCGATGCTGTGGTGGGCACAGCAAGGACACCCACTCCAGGGGCACCCCCACTTCCCATCTCCCTTCAACAGGTAACTCCCATTCCCCAGCTGGCTCCTGGGCCCTTGTCATGTAAGTCACATATTACGCACCGACGCTGCCTTTTTGCAGTCAAAACTAATTTCACGCTCACTGTCCAGGACTAACAGTGACAGATGTTTTGCAAAATGAAAGCCCATTAATCTGACTGTAGAATAATCCATTTTTCTATGGAGAGCGTTTGGCAGGCTCCTCACAAGCCGGGGGCATCTGAAGCAGGTGGCAACGGGAGGAAGAGACCCCCTTCCTCCGCCCATCCCACCTCTCAGGGTGGCCAGCAGGGCAAGTCCCTGTTCCACGGGCATCCCTGCTCCATCAGCATCTGGCACAGGGCTCCATCCTCTCCAGCATCCTCCCCTTGCCCACCCGTGCTGGGTCTGTGGGGCTGAGCAGGGAGGGGGCTCTGGGTCTCCAGATGCTTTTGCACACACCTGGTTTGCAGGTTTTAGAAGGAGCCTTGAAGCAGTTCCTGAACTTCACCCATGACTCCTGCACAGCACAGTGTCCAAGGATTCTCCTGCAGGTGTTTCACATGTGGGATTTAATGCCATGTGAGCAGGCAGGACCTGGAGGAGCCAGGGAAGCCCAGGAGCTGCAGTAGCAGCCAGGGCAGAGGGTCCCACTCCCCAGGGGCACACACTACACCTGGGGGCTGTTTCTGAAGCAAAAAGGTGATGGAGGGCAGATGCCAAGGCAGGGGCTCTGGGCTCTCTGGGGAGAGGTGCATGGAAGCAGTTCCATGCCAGGAGCAAGAGCTGGTGGGAGACACCAGCTGCCAGCCAGGGCTGTCAGCCCCCCCAGGACCCACAGCTCCTGCCTATTACCCTGCAAAGCAAACCAACCCATGGCCCAGAGCATTCCAACCCAGCCCCGAAGGGAAAATGCCACAAAGCTTGTTCTGAGTCAACTGAAAACTTTGGTTTGTCCCCAGAATAAAACCTCCTGCTGTCACATGCGCCGGTTTGTTTGTTCCACCTTCTCTCTCCAGGCAGTTTTTGGAAATAAAAATGTCATTTCATCAAGCAAAGTCAAAACATATCTCTGTGCCAGAATATGTGTGCTTTTTTTTCCCTTCTTCCTTTTTTTTTCACTCCAACTCTCCAGACTCTACCACGGGTTTCCTGGACTGGCCAGGAAGGAGGGCAGCACTGGGACCCCAACCCCAGGCACCCCAACCCCTGCCTGGGAAACCAGTGCAGCCTTGCCTGGCACAGCACGATCCTGGGGGGACACGGCTGAGCTCAGCACTCCTCATCTCCCAGCCCCCCTCCTGCCCCTCCTGCTCCTTGGCGATGCCTTTCTGAGGAACCTCACTTTCCAATCCAGCAATTCCCACATTTTATGCCTCTGCAGGGACTCCTCCCCATGCTTTGGGACCCGGAGGCATTTCAGTGAGGAGGGAGAGCAGCTGAGCTGAGCTCAGACATCTCTATGCAGGCCCCTGTGCCTGGGCCAGGGCTCCCAGTGCTGCCAGGGACTCCCCTCTGCCGAGACCCCACTGGCACCAGCTCCACACCCCCCCATCTCTTTAACTCCTGCAACACTTTTGGGGTCTCCAAGGGCACTGTAAGACCTTCCCCCGATGATGCATTGGCCAGGAGCAGCCCCCACAGCTGTGTCCTGCTGCACCAAACCCCTCAACAGCCCAGAGAAGAATATTTTTAGCCTGGAGCCTCAACACAGCCGTGGGGCTCTGCTCAGTTAACCTTTGGCACTGCAAAAAAATACCATTTCTCATGATTTCATTTCTTACTCTCTTAATTAATTCCCAGCCCAGGCCCCTGCTTTCCCCTCCATTAACAGGACCTGAGCTTTCCCAGAGCCTTCCAAGGTGTGTGTTGTGGTTACTGAGGACGTTGCAGCTCCTGCCCAGCAGCACCCAGTGCCTCCTGGGCAGGATCCAAGAGCAGAACCATCTCTGACTCAGGGACTGCAGGAACCCAAAATGACCCTGCACAAGCCCCGAGCCCAGCGCTGGGCTCAGCCCTTGCCCAGGGCTGGATGAGCCCGTCCTGCCCAAGGGAGTAGCCCAGGCTCAAGCACAGCCCTGCACAGCTTGTGCTTGTCCCGCAGCAAATCTCTGCATTAATTGGAAGCTCCCCTCCCAAATCCATGCCTGGCCCCACAACAAGGGATGTTGCACCACAGTGGGTGCTGGGGAATGACAAACTTGCTCAGCCCTCCTCCAGCACACTAAACACCACTGGACAGTCCCTCCCATTCCTCCCCTCTCCCTCTTTTCCCTTGCTGAAAGCAAGTGTGATAAACAGGGAAGCAGACAATGACTCCACTGTTCCACTGCCACCTTATCAGCGCAGGAAATTGTCTCTTTCTTTAGATCCTCTGTTATTGCTATTTCTGTAATCCGCTGGGATCGGCGGGGATAAGAGGTTCTGTTCAGAAAAGGCTTGGGGGACTTGTTACAGTAATATGCCACCTCCATGCAAAGTTGTGGGCATGAGGTAAAGGAAATTAAAATAAAAGCAGCGATTATTATTCAACTCCTCCAGACCACAAGGCCTCGGCTGCAGCCTCAGCTGGTGCCAGGGCAGAGGTGCCAGTGGTCCAGGGGTGCATGGGTCTGCCCCTTGGCATCCTCAGGACTCCAGCCGTGCTCCAAGGGGAGAACAGCCTAGCTTTTTTTTCGGCTGATGCTCCTGTCTTTTCTTTTCCCAGGTTTGCAGATGCTCCGTGGAGCCCAAGGGGCCCTTGGTCCTGGTATCCAGGGTGAAGGCGAGGGGGTCCCTCCCCACGGTGACCCAGGGGTGCCCCAAGGGGCATCCCCGGCAGCATCAGCACCATGGGGGTGGTGGCAGTGCCAGTACCCCCACTCTTACCCCAAGGACACGCTCAGACCCAGACAGTCTGGGCAGGCTGTGCAATGACTCCTTTTTGACCTTTTTCTCCCCAAGACTGTGAAGCAGCAACTAAAGCACCGATGCAGCCCCAAGCACCTGCTCCCTGTGAGCACAACCACCGCCCCTCAGGCACAGCCCGGGGACACTCAGAGCCCACTCTCATCTCACCAGCACCAAGCTGGGATCCCAAAGCCTCGAGGCAGTGGCAGGCTGTGAGACAGAGCTCTTCGTCCAAAGGGAGTTGGGAACAACACTTTTTCCGCCTCTAATCAGCTTGTTAGCAGCCTAATAACAGAGCAACCCTGTGCATTACAACCCCCAACATGAGGCACAGCCTATTGTGGAGCTGCTGCCTGACAGCCAGTGTTCGGCAGCCCTAAATTATCCCATGACAAGCTGCAGTGAAGAGGTGAGCAACCTTGCGCATAATCTACAATCATTATCATTTCCATCTTTATTACCCACAGTATGCCGAGCACATTAAGGAGGCTTTCAGGGAGCTTTTGTTTTGCAATAATTTCTTAAAAAACCTGCTTTCTTGTTAGTATCTCCCCTGCCATCTCATCAAAATGGAAATGCTGCAAAAGGCTCCATTTATTTCCTTTAATTCTCCTTCACACTTCCAGCCAGCGCCGGCTTGGTGAGACTTTTTGGTTGAGCCAAGGTTAGAGCTGGCTGGGCAGACTTGGCTTCCTTGAGTTCCGGGGCTGGATTTTGTGAGCAGAAACAGTTCTCCAGGACACGACAAACTCAGGTGTCCACAGCAAAAGGTCCTTCAGCAAACCAGCCACATCCCTTTGCCATAGGTGTTCCCAAAAGCCACAGCACCAGCAGCTCAGCATCATGGGGACACACTCCGGGGGTCCAGAGAGGGATCCAGGCAGTGGGTCACCCCAGGGATTTCCAGGGAACAGCAACTCCAAGATCTGTTTGTCAGAGGAGCTCTGGGCTGGCAAGCGAAGCTGTTTGCATTTGACATAAATGTGATGATTCTTGTTTTGGCTGGCAGGCAAGGCAGTTGGGTCTCATTCATGAGATTTTTATTCTTTGTTCTTAATCCCTCGCACTTGAGCACGGAGCCTCATCCGGGCTGGCCTCAGTCCCATGGGAACTCAGCACTGGGAAGAGGTGCCGCCTGGGCAGCACTTGGTCGCTTTCCATGCAGAAAAAGTGCTTATGATGATGAAATACCTCAAGGCATCATTGACACTGGGGACCTGGATCTGCCCTGCAGACTCATCCCCCCCAGCCTACATGGCGCCAACCTGTGCTACCCACTGCTCCCATCTGGAGAGGGACAGCGGGGCCAACAGAGCATGGAAAACTCTTCCCACCCCAATTCCCAAGCTGTCCGGGCCTGGGAAAGCATCCTTAGGACAAAACAGCCTCTCTCAACCTCACTCCTCACAGCCCACAGGACACCAGCCAGGCCTCTCCCCTCTTCCCTTACCTTTTCCGCCGACTGCGATGTCCCAAAAAATATCGGGATGAAGGCTAACCACACAATGCAAGTAGTGTACATGGTGAACCCGATGGGTTTGGCTTCATTAAAGGTCTCTGGGACCCCACGGGTCTTAATAGCATACACAGTGCAGGTGACCATGAGGAGCATGCTGTACCCGAGCAAACAGATGAGGGACAGGTCCGAAATGTCACATTTGAGGATGCCCCGGGCAAAGTGGGGGTTTGTAGTCCGCTGGTCCTCGTAGTCAATGACAGAGTGCGACGGGTCCACGATGAACCAGATGCAGACGCCGACGAGCTGCAGCGAGATGAGGCTGAAGGTGATGACCAGCTGGGAAGCGGGGCTGATGAACCGGGGGGCGCTCACCGACTTCTTGCCCTGCTCAAAGATGCGGTAGATGCGGTTGGTCTTGGTGAGCAGCGCGGCGTAGCTGATGCTCATGCCCAGCCCGAGGAAGATGCGGCGCAAGGAGCAGGTGCTCAGGTCGGGCTCAGCGATCATGAGGAAGGTGGTGGCGTAGCACAGGAAGATGCCAGTCAGCAGGACGTAGCTCAGCTCCCGCCCCGATGCCTTGACGATGGGCGTGTCGTTGTAGCGCACAAAGGTGATCACCACGAAGAGGGTGGCGATGATGCCCACGATGGCGATGAAGACGGGGACCACGGCCCAGGGCGAGCTCCACTCCAGTTTGATGATGGGGATGGGGGTGCAGCTGGTGTGGTTCTCGTTGGGCCGCTCGTTGAAGTGGCACCGTTTGCAGTGGAACTCGTCCAGCTGGTACTGGTACCCATCGCAGCGCTCGCAGTGCCAGCAGCAGGGAATGCCCTTCACCAGCTTCTTCCTCTCCCCTGGCTTGCAGGGCAGGCTGCAGATGGAGCTGGGGAGCTGGCTCCCACCCCCCGGCCACAGCATGTTCTCCACCTGTGGGGGACATGGCACCAGCCCTGTTGACAGTGTGCCAGGTCTCTGCCAGGCACCCCTGGGGCGTGGGGGATGCCCTGCCCTGCCTCTGCTCACAGCAGTGCTGCCGGACCCTCACCCCATCAGCACATCCCATGAAGGATCCCAGCCCAACCTGGCATGGGGATAGGGTGGTGATGAAGATCTCCATTGACCTTTTGGGAAAACTCAACATCAGAAACCCAAAGAAAAGTCCCTCCTTCTCTGAAAAAAACCCATCTGCTCTGTTCTGGCTTCTGTTTCCTGTTGGATGCCCAGAGCCCACAGGGTATGGTCACACGTGCTGGTGGGCCACTGCAGCTGAAGCACAAGTGTGTACTTGGGGGACATCCTCCCCTCTGCCCCCCCCCAAGTCTGTCTACCTGACTTAGCACCCATGGGCTCCCTGGCCCACACACCCCATGAGGTGAGAAGGAAAACGTGCAGGACCTTCCCCTTGGCACAGACTGTTCACAGCCCACGGCAGCACCAGCCAGGCCTTGGCCTTACCTTGAGGTGCAGGTGGTCTGTCCACTGCCCAATGACTTTGTACTCAGGGGTGGAGTTCCTGATCTGGTACTGGTAGATGTCGTAACGCCCCGGCGCGTCCCCGTTCTCGTTGAACGTCACGGGAGTCCCAGCAATGCCTGTGGGACAGGGGGGCTCAGCACCCACAGCACCCCCCACAGGGTACCCTGATGATGGGGCCCCAGCGGGCTCTGGTTTGATGCTTCCCCCTCACTGCTTATTTTAAGAATGGGGGAAAAGCAGCTTTAAAGTTAAATGGAGTGAAATCTGCAGATAAACACTAATGAAAGGAAGGAAGTGAAAAATCAAGCAAGAGGGAAAAAGAAATAAAAGAGGCACTAAGGAGGAGATCACAGAGGGGAGATAAATAGAATTAATAAGGGGACAAGGCAGAAAATGTTTATTAAGGAGATGTAGCAGAGGAAAAGATGAATTTCCAGAAGAGATCTGAAACAGATAAGGGCAGAGCAGTGGGATTCCATGGGACCTCTTCCAGCCAGGAGGCAAGGAGGTGGTGGGGGGAGTGGGTGAGGGAAGAGGCCAGGCAGGATGGCAGGGTGAGGGCAGGATGACAGGATTGCTGGCAGGTTACACTGCAAAAGCTCCCAGAGACGGAAGCTGATCTGCAAAACCACCCCATCTCTGCCCCCCTCGCTCGCAGCTCAGCAGGTGCCAAAAGTGTGGGTGCTGCTGTGTGACCATAACGGGGACAGCCAGGGACACCCAGCCCTGGGGCCGCTTCTCCCGCTGCCCTGGGGACACCAGACCTGAGAAGTTGACATTGCGGATGTACTTGAGCAGCTCCACACCGTCCACCGGGTCCATCCTGGGGCACAGCCCGACCTTGCCAGGGCACAGGTTCTTGTGCATGTTGTGCAGGGCGTGTCCCATGGCGTAGACGGCGTCGATGACAAACTGCACCTTCCCCTCCTGCTCGTACGAGGAGTCCTGGCCGATCCGCTCTCGGTCTGCAGGTACAGGGGGAGTGGGTTTCATCTCCCTGTGCCCCAGCCAACTCCCAGAGATGTGTTTGCTGCACCCAAACCCTTGCAAATGAGCCCTCTCCGGGCTGGAGCAGCTGGAAACTCCGACCCCATTCCCAAAACTGCAAACCCAGGTGATGTGCAGCCAAGAAACATCCACTGGGGAAATCCCCAACCAATCCCCCTGTAATGTAGTTCTGAATATGTGGCTGCTGGCACCCCACTGTGCTTCCAAGAGCCCTCGGGATATCACATCCCAGTGCCATGGGACACCCCTCTTCTCCCAGGTCCCTCAGTGGGACGTGGGCTGAGCTGTGCCCAATGTCTCATTCTCACCCTCCTGCACTGACCTCCTTCATCTCCCAGGAGCTCCCATCGGCTCAGTCTCTGTCAGTGGGGTCAGAACTGCCCAAGCAGGCTCTACCACTGGCTCCGTGTCCTCCATGTCACTCCCAAAGCCTCCTGTCACACGGCTCCCCTCGTCACCCCCTGCCACCCTCCCACCTCGCTGACCCCGCAGCCTCCCTGGCTCACAGGATCCTGCAAGGATCTGGCAATTACCACTGGCAGCTGCCTTCATCCCTGTCATAGCCGCCCTTAATGGGCCCAGGAACATGTTAATCACTTAGCAGAAGACACTGATTAATGTAACACGCTGTTAATTACAGCGTCTCCCAGGGGGCACTGCCACATGGAGAGCCCTGGCCTCTGCCCCTCCATCCCCACCTCCACGTGGCTGCCAGGCCACAGCTCCTCCAGCAATGGCAAACAGGAGAGGAGGGTTTGTGAGGGAGCCGAGAGCACGGCCTCCCTCCTCCAGAGGGGCAGCACATCCTAGAAAGCCACACAAGGGTGTCCAGCTTAACTCTGCCTCCACCAGGCTCAGATGTGCCTGGGTGCAAGGTGGGATTCACCTGCAGGGGACCAGGCACTCAGCCTGTGCCGCTGGGCACAGAGAGGCACAAACAAGCCCGGGGAGCTGATCCCCTCCATCCCTGCTGTGGGAGGGTGGGATGAAGCTGGCACTGGATGCCCTGTGAGCTGCACGAGGGGTCCCTGTGCCAGGACGAGGTGACACGTGCCATTGACATGACACTAAAACAAATTGATAACAGACTGACCAACAGGAAAAGATGGTATCAGGGAGGTGAATTCATAGCCCATCCTTCAAAGTTATAAAACCGCTTTTGGAATGTGGAGATTACTCATGCAAACCCTGCCAGGTGATCCCTCCTTCCACATTATTGACAGGAGCCATTAATCTTCTCCCTCAACTTCAGGCCCTTCCCCACATTCATCTCTGAAGGTGCAGACCAGCCACTCTGTCTTGCCAAGATAATTACCCATTAAAGCAAGAGGTAATAGACTGTCTAGGGGAGCTGAGCCCGTGGGGATGTTCCAGCTCCATTGTCACTCCCAGCACTGTCCTGCCCAGGGGACACATGGGACCTAAGGCTTATGCCTTCACAGCAGCCACCTCAATCCCACACAAATCCAACCCACTGCAATAGCACAGATTTTCATCCCAGACATCCCTGTGCCTTGCAGTGGGCACCACCCTGGCACAGTGGGAGAAGCCAGATCCAGTGCCAAGGCTGAGCATTGCAAATAAGGACCATGCCTGGGGCTGTCTGTCTGTCCATCAGCACCTTGCTCCAGGCCCCAGCTGCTTTTTCCAGATGGGAATTAAGCTGGTGCACAGAGGGCCAATGTGGAGCAGGCAGCCGAGTCTTGTTCCCAACATGGAGACAATAAATCTCTGCCAAACTTGAATAGATTAGGGCCACGAAGGGGATGTGACCCGCTGATTATAATAGCAGGGTCGTGCATCGTTCTACAGGGCTGGTAATTAATTTTCAAGTGCGTGATGAGGCTCTGTGGCCCCCTCAGAGGAGGGATGCAGATATCTTCTGCAGCGGTGGATGAGGGGGATTAGCATCAATTCCCATCACATCACCAGCTTTTGGCAGGAGTTAATCAAAATCACTCACAGTGCTGCTCCAGGGAGCTGGGGATGGAGAATCCCCAAATCTCCTGGGAGCTGGTGGCAGCACCCAGCACCCCTGGGCTGGGTAACCCCATCTGGGAGCAGGGATGGTCCCCCCATAAGAGATGCTCATGGCAAGCAAATGAAGGGTGCTAGGGCTGGTCTCAGGGGTAGCACAAGCAGTTGCCATCAGGAATTCTATCACCCCAGCCCTCACCCCTCACCTTCCTTCCAGCCCTCCCATACAGGAGTGGGAGTCACAAACTGTCCTGTTCAGGGTGGGACCCTTCGGTTTGGTTTTTGGGGTGTAATAAACCCTGTAAAAAAACCTGGCATTTCCCTGGGCAAGTTGGGCTCTACCCAAACCTGAAGAAAACAGCCCCAAACAAGCCATTTGCATCAGCCTTGCAAGGCAGGAGCTCACGGATCTGCTCAGGCAGGTGATTTGCTTCACCGTGCATTACTTCCCTGCTCTATCTGCCAAGCACTCAGGGGATGGTTTATTTGCTGACAAATTCGGATAATTTAAAGACAGTTCCTAGGACATTTGCCACACTGTGGTTTCAGCTGCCTCCACTGACACCTTGGCCCTGAAATATCACCTGTTTAAAAGCTACTTCACTGTGAAGATGAGGAGATCAGTGTTCTCAGAAACTGCTCGTGCATCTCCTGGTGCTGAGGGTTTCATGATGCACTCAGGAAGGATGAGGAGCTTTTGGCTACCCAAGGCCACTTTCCTTGCATGCCCTTGCTGCTTACCCAGCTCACACCTTTGCATTAGCCATGAGACTGCCCAGATCACCAGCTGAACATTTGGGGGATACCCTCAAGGACGAGGATGTGGAAGCACCATCCCACTCATCCTCAGTGGTGAAAGCAGGGGGGGGGAAAAAAACCCTAATGATCAAATTTCCCAGACACAGCCAGGTCCATCTGATGGCACAACAAAGCTTCTCCAGACATCCCTCCCCAGGGGATGAGGGACACGCAGATGTCCCCAAGTCCTGCCACGTCGCAGCCCAAGAGACACCACGTCGTTATCTGTCTTCAGCCGGTGCCAGGCAGGCAGTAAATCTCTCCCATCTCTCAGTAAACATGTCACCTCCTCGAGCCTCCAACCACCACCTGACAGCAGCGCTGTCAGCAAGACAGATCCCCGCTGCCTTGTTTACTGCATTCGTCCCTAAAGCCTCTTTTGGCTGGAAATGGCTAAAAATGCACAGTGGGGGTTGAGGAGGGGGCCAGGGACCTGGAATTGGCTCTGCCCGGATCCTCACCTGCCTTTGATGTTCAGTCAGAAACAACCACAGCCACAAGCAGGACCACAACCCTCACATGAGCCCTCCCTTGCCTCCAGCAGCCCCACAGCTCTTACTGGTGCACTTCTTGATGCTGCTGCCCTTCCTCAGGGCGTGCCGGCTCAGCTTGCAGTGGAAATTGTCCTCCCAAAACTCAGCAAACCAGATGTTTCGGCGGTTGTTGTCCAGTGTCCTGCTGGAGAAGTAGCGGTCGAAACCTGCCCAGAGAAAAATGGATGGAGGGGATAAATCCCTGGAATGACAGAGAGAGCCATAACTTGTCCCCCAGCTCCCCAGGAAGAGGGGAATGGGTGTGTCATGGGCAATGTGGACACATCAGAGTGTGATGGGATTGTGCCCAGATGGCACCTGGGCAGAGCTATAGGTGGAAAACCCACTCAGGGAAGACACACTGCACAACACAGAGACTTTCTGGGACATGGAGGGCAACAAGAAACACTTCTCTAGGCACATCAGTGATAAGAGTAAGGAAAACATGGCATGTGGACAAAAAGGAGGTGATTGTTGACAGCCAACACAGCTTCACCCAGGGCAAATCAGATGGTCTTTAAGGTCCCTTCAAACCCGAACCATTCTGTGATTCCATGATGATTTCACAGCCAACCCGGGGGTGAACTGAGGGAACCCCATACCTCTGACAGAGACCCGCTTGGGCAGGATGGTGACAGAGCCCTCAGCCACCTCCTCCAGGTGCAGGACTGGAGCAATTTTGGAGCCCCAGCTGTCTGAGCCCATCCAGATGAAGTGCCCCGTCTGGTTCGCCCTCTTGGCCGCCTCCAGCACCCTTCTGTGGAGAGAAGCAGCAGCTGCTGGGGCACCAACTCTGTGTCCGGCCCCAGGGAATGGGGATGCTGGCACGGGACTGGGCACAGCACTGTTGGCATCTCCTGCTCTGGGCACACAGTTGGCACCAGGCATGGCCTGGTGTATCTGGATACACAAGAGTAAATGGTGCCACTCAGCTCCCGCACCCTCCTTCCTCCTGGTCCGGGCACACAGGCCGTTTCTCCCACCTTATTTGCATATTTGCTGACTGGTAATTGAATTTCTCCTTAATTACCCAACATTAAGAAAGAAAAAAAAAAATGAGGTTATGCTGCAGCAGGCAGGGAAAGCAGCAGCATGGAGAGTGTGTGCTCCCAGCTCCTCAGCATTGCCAGCCATAGCAGAGCAACAGCCAGTGCTGCCAGTGCCCAGGAGGGAGCCAAACTGGGCTCTGCTGGGCTCAACTGGGCAACTGAGCAGTAGCTGGGAGCAGAGATGCCACGTCCTGCCAAGCAGCCCTCGTTGTGCCACTGACACTCAGCCACGCCTGCACACCCATCGGGGCAGAAACTCTCGGTGCTGGAAGAGAGCAGAGCGTTCCTGACCCTCGGGCTCTGTTTCCCAGGGCTCGCTGTCCCCTCGGGGGCTCGTGCGGGTCCCCAGCCACGTGTGAGGGGGGCCCGGGGCAGCTCCGTGTCCCCACGCAGAGCGGAGGCAGGTTGTGACTCACCCCCCGCCTCGGAGCTGATCATTTCAAGCCCAGATGGTGTTTGAAACGCATAATAAGGAAAGAAACCCATAGAAATCCAGCAGAGAGTGAAGACGAGATGGGAAGAGGCAGGCGAGCAGTGGGAGCGGTGCCGGCTGCTCCGAGCTCCGGGCACATCCTGACACAGCCCACCAATGTTCCCACACAAGCAGCACCTCCAGCTGCCCGTGGTCCCTGTGCCGTGGTCCCAGTGAGGGGCAGAATGTCCCAAGGGCAAACCCAGGACATTCCTGTGGGATCAGTGATTTATACCCGATCTGAGCCAGGCAGGAATTCCGGCAACAACCTTCCCAGTCCGTCCTGCCCTGATCCCCATCCTCCAGGCTCCACAGCCCAAGGTGGCACAAGGATGGAGGACCCCACGCCCAGGCTAAGCCAGGGGCTGTGGAATCCCACTGCCAAGGATTTGATCCCATTTGGATGGGTAAATGTTTCCAGACCCCCTGTAACAGGACCTGCCATTTAGCCAGCAAGGTGAATCCCCTGGCCCCTCACCCCCACCTGGTGTCAGCTCCACAGACATTTCTATTAAGGAAGGAGGAAAGAAACTGGGAGCGTTTGCACATCTGATGTAAACTGATTTAAAGTTGCAGTTTACCCACATTTACATAATGTTTGCTGATTAATAAATTAGACACTTAGGAAATCAGGGGTAGCTCCATGTGAATCATTCTGCTCTATAAACAGTGGAGCCGCAGACGCCACTTCACCCACAGAGCAGCTCATCCCCTCCAAGTGTGGCCACATCCCCAGCCCTGCCGGGCAGCAGAGCAGTGAGGGGGTCCCCAAAAGGTCCCCAAACCTGTTCCTCTGCCATGCTGAGGCCTGGGCTGCACAGCAGAGCAGAACCAGTGCCTGGGTCATGCCCTGGCCAGCTCTGACCAGCCTGAGTGACATGAAGCAGCACAACGTGACAGCCAGGGCTTCCAAAACCGGATTTGTCCTCTGTCGAGCTCTGTGTGGCTGTGGTTGGATGGCAATGAAGTGCCAGGTGGCCAATCTGAGGTCAGCAGTGGCCAGATCCCTGCCAGGCCTCACAGTGCATCCTCTCCCCACCTCAAACACATCCCAGTTCCCCCTGCCCCTCCCAGGCCGCCCCCCTCACCTGATATCGTCCTCGTTGGCGAAGATGATGACGGCCCGGGCGTGGGACGTCTCCAGGAGGCGCCGGATGATCTTGTCAAACTCTCCTGGCTTCGGCTCCCTCGGGATCTTGACGGACTGGGCCACACAGACCCCTCCTGCGGCAGAGAGAGCCCAGCACTGAGACACCCTGCACAACCCCAGCCTGGGACGACCCCTCTCCCTGGGCTACAGTTCCGAGCACCAGCCTCTCCCCAGCCCAGGATTTCCGAAGAGTTCTGCACATGGAATGGTCAAACTCTGCCAAAACCAGCCCATGGGAAGAGCAGATGAGCCCTTGCCCCCGAGACAGCAGCCAGGCCCTCCAGAGGGGTTTATGCCCATCCCTGTAGCACCAGCTGAGCTCCAGCCCAGCTTTCCAAGGGGCCATTGCAAAAGCAGGTAATTAAAATTAAAAGAGACAAGAGGAAGTTGGCAATTGGAAGAGCCCTCGCATGTGGCTGCTGGGCTCCCAGCCTCCAGATCCGGAAAGCCAGAGCCCTCCTGCTCCTGCATTTCTGCAGATGCCAATAAAGAGAGAGATGGGAGAGAAAATTAAACATTGCGGGACCTTCTGGATGTAATTGATGGTCTTAATTTGCATAGTAAATGACACGGCTGATGCCTTCTGCCACTGACAGATCCCAGCCTAAGCAAAGGTCGGCATAATTAGCCCCCGGGAGAGGGGAGAGATTCCCAGTGCACGGCCCTGGAG
Organism: Calyptomena viridis; assembly: GCA_013390005.1. Taxonomy (NCBI): domain Eukaryota; kingdom Metazoa; phylum Chordata; class Aves; order Passeriformes; family Eurylaimidae; genus Calyptomena; species Calyptomena viridis. The sequence continues at coordinate 46,442 of WEIV01006280.1, read as the reverse complement.
AGGAGCAGGGCAGAGCTGGATGGGGACGAGCTCCAGGAGAGTTCTCTCCCTACATGGTGCTGCAGGAAAACTGGGTCAGTTTGGCCCCTTGCAGCCAAAAAATAAGGAGAAGGGGGATCTGCTGGGTGCTGAGCAGGCAGCAAAGGGCCTGTGGGGATGGGGGCACAGCATCCCCAGCCTGTACCCACTGGCCAGGGCTTTTCGGGGGTTTCTGGAGGGTTTTTTCCCTATGGTAAGAAATTGGGCCAATTTGCTGTTTGTTTCCCATATGGGGAGCCAGATGGATGGAGAGGAGGGAGTTGGATAAACAGACACCCGGACAGACAGATCAGCCAGGCGAGACGGGCAGCAGCAGGCAGTGCGGGCAGGACAGGAATGTCCCTGCCCGGGGACACTCACCCGGTCACCGCCGAGCCCCGGGCCAGGCCAGGGGGTCAGGGCACACTGCCAGGGGCCACCGTGCAGCTTAATTACAGTTTCCATGGCAATAAATGGAGAAAATCCAACAAGCGCAGCAGTTTGCAAACACAAGGACCTTCCAACAGCCTCGCACGGTCAGGCAGCAGGAGCACACACACACTGGTGGCAGCGTGGGGCTGGCACAGGCACACCCTGAGTGGCACCAGGCACCAACACCACGGCGTTCCCGTGCTGGGTGTGCTCAGCCCAGGGCTCAGGGAGTGCAGGAGGGCTCACACTGTGGCACATACCCCAGTGTGGCACATACCCCAGTGTGACTTGTGCCCCTGCACACGTGTGCTCTCAGGAGTGTGCAGTGCAGGCACGTGGCAGCTGCACACCAGCCCCTGCCCAGCACAACCAGAGCAAACCTGGCTTTGAGACTTCCCTGAGACAGCAACGAGTGGTGGGCAGAGGAGATGGACCCATAAATAAACATGGAAAGAGACTAAATCGATGGCAATTCAGATATGACCATGTTCCTCAGCTGCTCCATTAAATCAAACTAACGAGGAACACGGCTCCTCTAGGTAAGAGCCTGCAGGGTCTGGGAGCCCCTCGCTCCCACAGCAGATGCTGACAACACCATTTAATGTTTTTATCTTCCGAGCTAATGAAAAGTTAATAATTAAAAGGAAAAGGTCCAGGGGGTTGAGGGGCAGTGCCTGGGTGGGCAGAGATGTGTGTTTTGGGGAGCCCTGTCTCTCAGCACCTGCATCATTCACAGCCCCCAGCACCACGGTGGAAGGGGATTTGCTGGGTGATGCCCCCACTGTCTTTGCACAAAAACCCATCGAGTCACAACACTCCTGTAAAGTAAGAAATCAAAGGGAGGAGGTGGTGGCAATGGGGAGGAGGCAAAGGCTCTCCTTTCCAGCAGGACGACACAGCACTGCTCCCTGACCCAGGACAAGGTCTGACTCTGGGAAAAGGCAGGAGGGGGATGGGGACCTCTTTGGGAAAAGGCCAAAGAGGAACAGGAACAGCAGGGAAAGCCTCTGGGATGGGGGTAACATCCCACGACCAGCTGCTGGAGGCAGTTTGGAGATGGGTTTTGGGTTGGAGGATGCTCAGTCCAACCCCACATGTACCACATGCCTGTGCACACCTGTGTGACAGATGGCAGTGCAGGACACGGGGCACCTGTGGCACTAAACTGCCCTGAAAACCCAACCTGAGTCCATTTCCAAACCTCCCCTTCAAACGCTGCCTGTGCCATCCTCTCACACGTGGCCTTGTCCCTCCCAGTGGCATCGTCCCCAGCCCGGGGGGATCCTGCCAGGGACTCTCCTCCTGCCACTGGGGTGATGCCTGTCCAACATGGGGCAGGGTTTAACCTCCACCCCTATGGCTCGGTGGGAGTGCAGCCACGCCGTGTTCCCCCCCTGACTGAAGGTGGCTAATTAGCTTTTGCTGGCACTGAGTGCACCAGCACTCAGGGGCTTCTGCCGGGGCTCACACAGAGCCAGAGGCTGCTGAGCAGGGACCTGGGTAAGGGGGACCTGGCCCAGCCGTGCTGGGAACACCTCTGTGCATGTTCCCCCCACCACGATGCACCTCAGACAGTCCTGGGCACCCCGAGGAGGGACTGGGCTCTGTGAGCAGCACCTGCATGGCTCCCCTGCCCACCCCCGGCTCCTGCCCTCACCCCAGCCCTTCGCAGGACATTCCCAAGCCCAGGGCCTTAATTGGGAGTGGTGGGCTGTTCCCCTGCCCCGGATTCATTGTTCTTGTCACTTCAAAGCCTCCAGGAACCAACTCATTAGAGAAGTCATTAGGGACATGGAACTCAGGCCTCCCTCATGGAGGCAAAGCTCCCACACGTAGTGAGACTGGTATCTGTGGTCAAACCTTCTGCCTTTAGACCCGGGAGTGACTTTTTGGGGGTGACATCCTGGTTCATCAATCAAAAGTAATGAACCCAGCTAAAACCCGAATGAGACAGCCAGGGATGTCACATGGGGATGAGCAAATGCATCACAAATATTCATCAGCCTCTTAACTAAAAATATAGAAAAATCAGTGAAGGATAAAACAATAGAGGGGGGAAATGAAAGTAAAATTGATCCAGATACATGACTAAGGAGTCCTGCATTGGGCTGGAAATATTCCCCTTACAAACCCAGCACTGCACATTCCAGCACACGGCACAATGTGCTGCACTCACCAGCTCTGTTACATAAACATCAATCCAATTCCTCATCTCCAAGAGCTCAGTGACAGCGGAGTGACCCAGAGCCAAAGGGCTGCTGATGGGTCTGTCCAACCACCTACATGATGCCAGGGGTCAGGGGCATGGGGAGGTGCTGCACAGAGGGGCTGGAGGTGGGGACAGCAGGGACACCTCAGTGCTCACCTTGGTGCCCATAGGAAATCCAACTGACACCCACTGCCTGTGCAGGATGATCTCTGAGAGCAGGATGCTTTGGGGGAGCGCTTAAAACACTCAAAAATGGTGAAAGAATACTCATCCTTTGCAGTCTTAACATCTCTGCAATTCTGGCACCCAAAAACCCAGCACTTTAGTGAATAAGAACTCTCCAGCCACCAGTGCAGCCACCAGCAATCACCAGGGGCCAACAGCAGCATCGCCAGAGTAACTGCAGTATGGATAGAGATATAAGGAGAAATAAATAAAGATATAACAGCCAACCAGGTCAGTCTGTTGTGATAGCCCAGGGCCAGCCCCAGCTGCAAGAATAACCCATCTCCAGGGTGAGTTTCATCCCCCATCCTTGTCAGAGGTCAGCCTGTGCTTGGAGCAGAAACACTTTGCCCTGCGATGCGAAGCTTCAACGTGAGGCTTTGCTAAAAATTGAAACTGAAGGTCAAGTTGATAATGCATCAGAAAGCAAACAGCTTGAGTGCGAGCTGCTAACGACAGCAATGAGCATTATTGCCTGATGGAAATAAAACCCGACTCTGAAGGCTCAGGCTTGGCATGAGAAATGAAGCAGAGCTCTGCTTCCAAAACCGCAGGGAGATGCTCGCCCTGAGAAGGGTCGGTGAGGAACCCCCAGGCCTCTGCTGGGGCAGGGCTGGGACTGGCACAAACACCCCCACATGGATAATCTGCAGCCAGTGAGCCCCTGGCACAGGCCAGATCCTCACTCAGCCCTTTCCATCCCTCTGACAGGCTGGAGGCCCCTGGAAGCAGCAAGACATTGCAGGACTCTTTAAGCTGCTGGAGAAATGCACCTGAGGGCCAAACATATCCAACCCAGCTATAGCTGAGGGAATGGATCCTTCACCCCTTCCCGGTGGATCTGTGCTGGTGTAAAGGTGTTTGGTGTCAGCAGAACCCTTTGCACAGTGGAAGATAAACAGGTGAAGTGGGCACAGCCTGTCTCTTCCTCCAGCCTGGGCACTGCCACCACAGAGAGCAGGTTTCAAATAAAAAATACAAAGGGGAAAAAAAAGGGGGGGTAAAAAAAGAAAAAAAAAAAGGAAAAGCATATTCTGGGTCCAGCCTCACCATTATTCTCTGTGGATCTACTTCCATGGGCAGAGCAGTGAGGCTGAGCCACAGGAGATGCTCCAGGGAGCAGGTCAGAGCCCACCCGGGGCCCCTCACTCAGACTGGCACACAACAGCTCTTACAAAAATCCCTGTTCCTGCAGCGTGTCAGGAACACAGTGTCGCCACTGGCACCACACAGGCTGCCCTCACACCACTGCTACACCACAGTCACCATGGAATTATGCTTTTTGATAACTAAATTATCACTAACACACATAATCGCCAGGTTATGTGGATACACAAATTACAGGACTCTCTCAGCCCCGGATTAACACGTGGCTGTTTTGGCCCCGTGTACACTGATTTACTCTGCAATTACACTGTCAGATCATTAACATCTGGTTGAAGGAGTTTGTTGTAACCACAGGTATCTCAAAGGACAAGTGCTCGTGCTGCAGCAGCACCACAAGGCACAACCACTGCTCCTGGTGGAGCTCTTTGCTTCATGGTGGGGAGTGTGGGTTTGAATGGTGCCTGTGCACCCAGACCCCCGGGGGGCTGCACCCATGTGTGGGGCAGCAGAGCCCTCTCCAGCCACCCCCCAGACCTGGGTGGCACCACACACACCCAGCAGCACCTCTGCACCCACAGACCCACACACAGGGACTGCTCCAGAGCATCCCCACACGCTCCTCCTTGGAAAACCACAGCCTCGTGAAAATATCCTGCTTTTCAAGTGAAAATCCTGAAGAGCAGCTTCCAGGTTGGGTGCCCAGATGGGTTCCTCTGCAGACTAAAAGCACAGCCAGTTCCAGTGCCAGGGCGAGCGCGAGACAGAATTAACACTGTTCCTATTTATAGGGCTTTGATTAGGAGCTCAGCACCTCGAAGTTTTTATTCCCTTTAGCCATTTATAAGGCCATAACACAGTTTGACTGGCTGCACATAGGCCGGTGTCCCATGGACTTTGCCAAACCTAATGTGCCATTCAGACATGCTTAAGCCAGTAATAGGCAGCAGCCTGAGCCCACAAGGTTTTAACTGTCTCAGAAAACACCCTTAAGCTCCCGTTTCACCCCATGCATGTGACACCACGTAGTGATGCCACAGCCAGGAGGGACCTCAGTGCTGTGCCAGCCCCTTGGTGGGGTCTCAGGGCAGCTCTGACCTCACAGTAAGACCATCCACAGCAGCAGTTCCCAGGGCTCCTCACCCATCCCGGCCACTCCAGGGTTGATGCTCGGGTACCCACGAGCTCCTCCACTGCTCCCAAGGCTGCTAATCCCCCCTAAGCATCCCAGGGCTCCCGTCAGCAAAATGCTTTCTGGCTCCAGACAAATCCTCCCAAAGAGTTTTGCTGAGCACAGATTTTCTGCCTGTCCAAAGCCCATAGACAAATTAAAGCACCTGCCCTCGGGGATAATTCCAGTAAAATTGGGCAACATTCATGGTGGTGCCAACTTTATTTTCTATTAAAACCTGTGAGTATTTGTAAAAGTCTTTTCTGCTGGAAAGAGGGAGGAGGTCAGACCAGCTCGAAGAAGCTGAGGTCTCCTGGGGAGCAGGGAATGGGATCTTGAGATGCTTCCCAAAAGCAGCCTGCCCTGTGGGTTTGCCGGTCCCAGCCTTGCCGGAAAGTTTGGATCCTTCCTGGCCACCACAGTGTCCTTGCAATCAGCACAGAGGCCCCAAACCCTGCACTGCCCCGGGGCCACCCCCCCAAACTGCACCATCCACCCCCTTCATTGCCCCAACCACGTCCCAGCTCAGCCCAAGCAGCTCGACCAGACACGTCCCTCCACCCACTGCCTTTTCTCCTCCAGCCGCGACTGCTCCTGTCCCAGGAGAAATGCACTCACCGTCCTCCCTGGACTTCTGGATAAAGGCCTCCACTCCGCTTTCACCATAGCTGCCCTCGGAGGCCAAGGTGGAGACGTAATTCCACTTGAGGGCTCTGACAATGTCCACCATGGCCTGGGCCTGGTACGTGTCAGACGGGACGACGCGGGAGAAGAAGTCGTAGCGGCTGTTGTCGCTCAGGTCGGGCGCGGTCGAGGCGTAGCTGATCTGGGGGATCTGGGGGGCAGGAGGGAGAGGCAAAGCATCAGGGCCAGCAGGGGAACTCCACCCCAGGGCAGTGCCCTCGCCTTGCCCTTGCTCCCAAAGGCCTAGCCTGGGGGACAGTGGGGGAGCACATGCCACCACGGGGAGGTGGGGAGTTCCAGGGGACATCGGGGCCTGGGGACCACCTGCAGCTCGGGGACACCCAGCAGGACCCAGAGGGGTTTCTCAAGCATCGAATGTGCCCAGTGTGGAACAGACAAAGAGAAAGCCCTACCTGCACTGCCAAGGTTTCCCTTTGGCTCCCTGCCCCAGCAAGGACAGATCCAACCCATCCTGCCTGGTCCTGCCCACCTGAGCCATAAATAAGCCCTTTAAATTAACCAGATCCGCTGCACCTCTCGTGGCACATTGGGATGATTTAGCACGGCAGGATCAGGCAATGTTTAACACTTACACAGCACTTTCCATTTCCAAAACACACCACACATCCTCATTTATCTTGAAGATGGAAAAGGCTTATTAAATTATCACACCCATATTCTCACCACCAGCCTGAAGCTCCCCACCAAAGACATCCCGAGTACCCAGACAGCCCCATCCATCCTCTCCCTGTCCCACTCCCAAGCTGGCACCTGCCCCAGGTGCAGCAAGGGCTGGCAGAGCCCTGCCCAAACCTGGGCAAGGTTTTAAATAATGGCAGGGGCTGGAGCCACGGGGCAGCAGTGACAACCCTGCCTAGAGCTGGCACATCCCAGGGAAGGCTCTGGCCACCCACAGCCCTCTCACCTTCCTGCAGGTGCTGCTTTATTGCAGGACAGAGCAAATGGAGGAGGAACAGCCCAGGGCATCACTGACCCCAAACCACCCCGTGCCTCAAGGGCAGGTGGGTGCAAGATAACAATCTTCAGCTCTTACAGGACTCTCCCCCTCTCCTGTTCGCTCTGCTCTGGTTTAGGAATAATTCAGTAATTGCAGCTGCCAAAGCCACAGGGGACTGGGAGAGATCCCAGTGACTCTGGGCTCAGCAGGCACCTGGATACCCAAATCAGCTCAGGGTGCCTCAGGTCCCCACCCAGCACCCTTCCCAGTAAGCAAGGGTGAGGGGACATGCACCAGGGCCACCCCACAGATCCTCCTGGGTCTTCTGGCCCCAGGACCCATTCCATCCTCCTCCACTGCTGCATCCCCCAGTTTCTCCTTTGTTTCTCTGTTATTTCCCCTCTCCCACTCCTGTCTCTCTCTCTATTAAATGCGATTCCGGTGCTATAAACCCATGACTCCACCTGAATGCTAAAAGGCCCCTGGAAAGGAGCAGCCACCCTTCTACCTGCTTGCAAAATAGGAGATGAAAAAGGGAGAGATGGAAAAGGAGTGGGAGAGGGAAAGGAAGGAATCTTTATCAGGGCATAAATAGGATTACTCCTGGTGACAATCTGCTTTGTGCTCCGTTCCAAGGGGCTCTGATCTGCTCGTTGGGGATCTGTGACTGGAGCCGGTGCATGAGACTCCATTAAAATTCTGCTCAGCAGGTGAGGCACTCGCCTGGCAATCACTCCCCCTGGGGGGAGCGGGGGGGCTCCCTGCCCACCTCCTGCACTCCTGCAGGACAGGCAGGGGCTCGGGATGGAGGCGATGCCCGCACAGTGCCCACCTGACCAGGGCATGGGAAGCAGCAGTGCCCATGTCAAAGGCAGTCTGGGGGCAAGATTGCAACTTGCCCTTCCAGAGGATCCTTTCCCAATTATTTTTTCCCTGTAAAGTATTTCGGTTTAAGCAGATCCCTTCTTCCTCTGCAGGGCACTGGGGATAGAGACCTCCCAGCTATTCCCCATGCCACCACCATGCCATTCAAGCTCAGACAGTCTGGGATTAACCTCTGGCCTGCACATTCTGCCCCAACCCCAGCTGGAAAACAAAGCCCAGAAAATACCTGTTGATCCACAGGCTATGAACTGGAAGCTGTATTTTAATAAACAAAAGGAAAGAGGTTTTTCCTCTCATTCCTCTGCCTTGGATAAAAGTGAAAATAAAACACCAGTTCCCAAATGACCGTTTCATAGATTTCTTCTGCCTTTCCCCCTCTGCCTTTTTGATAGCCCAACTCCTGGCACCAGCTATTTTCCCAGATAAAAGACAAAAGTCCTTTTAGATCCCTAAAAGCAAAATGCAGGCAGGGAATTCAAGGTTCTTAGAAAGAAAGGATGAGGTAGAAAGAGAGAGCTGGAAATGTATCTCAGCTGCATATTTGGCCACTGATGGTCCCCTGCCTGGCTCGTCTCCAGCGTGGGATAAACACTGGGTTGAGGGAGGCAGGAAATCAGTGGGACCACCCCAAGAGTCTGACCTCGTGGGTCAGAGTGGGGAATAATCCCAGGGCAGGGGGTAAAACCTCCTTCTTCCTCTTTCTTTGAACCAAAACCCAGAATGAGCATCATCCAGAAGCATCCCCAGCCTGGAGAAATGTCCCTCAGGGTAGGAGAGCAGGTGAGATCTGGGGTTTGGTGTGTCATCCTGCTCCCGGATCTGCTGGGTCAATGGACTGGTGTGACTGACTTCAGATGGAGTGGAAAAGCTGGATTTCATACCCATCATCATCACCCATCATTAATGTGGCTTGGGAGCTGCTGCAGCATTTTCTCCACCACTGGGGGACAGAATCCCCCCAAACTGGGAGAATTAGGCAAAGGTAGCAATTTCAGCACATCACAGCTGAGGCTTAACCCATTGATCTGAACATGAGCCTGAGCAGCCAGGAGAGAAGGAGCAGCAAACCAACGGGGCCATTGAGAGCCAGAGCTGGGTACACTGGCCAGGAGCACCCCATGAGCAGGGGGTCCCACACCAGCCCCCCATCCCAGAAACAGGGTCTGGAACAGCTAATTCCCTACCCATAATTATTAATTTCATGCATATCTTATGCAAACCTCTGGTTCACCGACAAGATGGAATTGATTTAATTAGAATTTCCATCATCGAGCCATTTGGATGGCAGCTTTTAATTAGGGAGCGCGTAAAGCACCGCAGGGGCTGGAGCAGTGAGGAGCTGCTCGGAACTCGGCATCGGAATGGAGCCACTTGGAGCCCCATCCTGCTGCCCCTTCCCTGGGCACAGGGTCAGGCCCAGTGCCAAGCCAGGATCCAGCCCTCGGCATCTCCTCAGAGAGCAGAAGGCAAAAATAAAGCAGCAGGAAGTGCAGCAGGTACAGGAAGATGCTGCCTTGCAGCAAGTTCTCTGCCAGACCCGCCACCCCCTGCCTTCAGCCTCCCACTCCTCACCGAGCTGTGCCCAGGGACCAGCTGGGGACTGTGGGGCTGAGGCAGCCCAGGGAAGCCAGGCAGCTGCAATTTGTTTAAATAAACCCAGAGAAGAGCAAGGAAATGAAGTGGCAGGAGCGGGTGATTAATCAGAGTGTCCCCCAGCCCCCTCCCCACTCAGGGAAGGTTATTTGCCTGCTAAGTGGGAAGCGTGTGCCAGTGCAGCACCTCTGCATCCCCCCAGAGCCTCGGGGCACCTCCACACAAGCCGGGGGGCTCAGCACCAGGGGCTGATCCAGCTCTGCACCCCCTGCCCCAGGCAGCACAACCCCAGGAGCCTGAGGTGCCAAGTGCCCGGCTGTGCCTCACACACCACGGGCAGCACCATCCTCAGGTGAATTATTCATGTTGTACAACACCCCTGAGCTAAAGGGAGCAGCTGCACTCACTGCCACGGAGAAAACAAATGCCTCAAAGTGCCCAGTGCATGTCAAGCCCATCCTCTGGCCGAGGATGCCCCTCACCCTGGCTGAGCACTTGGGCTCCATCCTATGGCCACTTTTTCTGGACAGGGATTAAAAATGCACCCCACACCCTGATGCAGCTTCTCAGGGATCACACTTGCAGGAGATGGACCTGGTTTCTTTCACACCATCACCACTGTGGCGGCTCATGAGACAGTGGGTAGAGCTGGGGCTGGAAAGGCAGCTGGAAAAGCAGCCAGGGGTGGGAAGGAGCTGGAATGTGCCAGAGCACTCTGGCAGTGACGCCAGAGAGATGCTATTGCACAAAGCCGAGAGCATGGATTTGGGAGAAGGATTCTCTGCAGGCAGAGCGACGAGGAGTGATGAAACAAGCCTGGACAGAGGATGCCGCATCTGCAAGTTGTTCCACTGATGTACAGCTTTAATTAGGCAGCAGCTAACGAAGGACCCGTTATTTATTTATGTAGCACAGGAGTGACAAAAGCTCTGGCAGGGAGGGCTGGGGGCTGCACTGTGGGGAGCAGGGATGGAGCAGGGAGAGGTGCACAGGAGGGAGTGTGGGATGGGACAAGGGACTACAGCAGGGACAGCATCATCCCCAGACAGGAACAGCCACCTCTGCTGAGCGTAGGGTCACAAGAGAGAATGGGCTGCTCCAGGCTCCTGGGGAAAAACTGGTGGGGCTGCTGTGCCCCCCTCCCTCCCAGGACTCTGCAGGACTTGTGTTTTCTCCTTGCCTTTTTGGACTTTCTCATTGATTCTGTGCCTGTGCCGCTCAATGGATATGCAGGAGCCCACCCAGATGTGCTACAGCCCTCCCAGAGAACCACTTCAGAAACTTCAGAGCACTCAGGGGGCACGGGAAACATCAGCGTCCCCCTCCCCCAGCTGCCCACAGGGAATGGGCATCACGAGTGGGTGCCCCTGTCCCACCTCCCAGCACTTTTACAGGAGCATCCCTGTGCTGGGGGAGCGCCGAGGGGGACACGAGTGACACAGCAACACAGGGCCAAGAGGGAGCAGAGCTCCCAAGCGCCATTCTCCAGGGAACGGGCAAAGGCAGCTGCCTGCGCCCCGGGGCAGCAGATGCTTTGCTGAACCTCGGAGCGGAGTCACCCGCGCTTAAAGGTCAGCGGCGGCGCGAAATGGAAGTCGCCTTATTTTCATTTTGAGCATGTCCCTGCCGTAAAACCAGTGTTTGAATAACAAAGAGCGGCAGCAGCGCTGGGTCGTGGCAGGGGAAGAGTCCCCAGAACCCCCCAGATCCCCAGCCCCTGCCTGCTGCAGGAACACAGCTGTACCCAGAGGGGTGGGATGAGACCCCCATCCCGTGGAAAGGATGTCCCTGTGCTAGGAACCACTGGGAGTGCACCCCCTCAGCCCCACACCTGCATTTGCTGCTGTCTAGAAAGGGCTGAGCTTGTCCTTATCCTCCTCTCCCAAGGGGTTTTGAGGTCTCCATCCTCTCTTTACCTGCCCGTCCCCCCATTTGAGTTTCCTCCCTGCGCCTCGGGCTGGGATCAGCTCTGGATTGAAGCTGCTGGGGCTCAACACGTACTACCAGCAGCACCAGTGCCTGGCTGCACAGCTGGGGGGGGTTGCACCTGACCACAGTGACATCCTTCCTGCACAGGTCACAGCTCTTTGCCCACTCTTCTCCAAAACTGAAGAAGAGTGAGGAAAAAAAAACCAAAACTAGAAAGACCGTAGGTGCCCCCGACTCCTCTGACTGTCAGTCTCCTGCCTCCTTCCCCACTGCCTGCCTGCCTCCCTCCTCTTCTCCAGAGCAAGCATTCAGTCTTTTTTGTCTCAGCAAATAGCTTTTAAGTTCCTCCCACTCCCTCTAATTTATATTATTTTAATTATTGAATAGCCCTCTCACTCGTCGCCTGGAACATTAACACGTTTTAAAAAAAAGGAACCCAGAAAAATCAAACTCCATCAGCGATCTGGTTTTTCCGTCTTCACTAACAGCTTCCAGCCCTCCCAGGAGGGCACCTGGCTCTCAGCATGCCAGGCTGGAAGAGGAAGAGGAGGGGGAAGACAGAAAAGGCAACAGCACCAATACTGCAGAACAGAGGGGGTTTAGGGTGCTGGGGGTCGGCCAAGCTGGGATGGGGTTCCCACCACTGCTGGGGGTACAGAATATTTACATTCCTCACTCATTTCTGCAGAGGGGCCCTTGTTCCCACTCTCCAGGCCACAGATGTGGCTGCAGATAAATAAATACATGGTGAGGGGGAAAGGAATTGTCGACTCCTTGGCGTTCCTGTGGCTGTTACAGAGCACAAGGAAGAGCCGCCCTCATCCCAGCACAGCCTGAGCACCCCTGGGGTTGGGGGCACAGGACAAGTGCCCTCAGTCTGAAGCAGAGCAGTCCCAGCCATCCCTGCACCCCCTTGGCCATCGCTGCCTCCAGTCCTGCAGCTGCCCAGCCCTCTGGCTCAGGTGGGACCTTATGTTTTGGGATATAACCCACATCTTCCCCTTACTGAGCATCCCCCATAACCAGTGTCATAACATCCTCAGTCCACCCCCTCAGCCCCCACCATGAGGCAGGAGCACCAACATCCCCCATCACCATGATGGGTTGGGGCGGGGAGGGGGGGAGAGATAGAAGAGAGAAAAATCCTCCTGCTACAAGTGTCACCACTGGAGGGGGATGGAGGAAGGGATCCCCGGGGACCTGGGGGAGGCAGAAGCAGCATTTTAATGACACTGGCTCCTGCCTTCCCCCTGCTGTGGAGGAAGAGGCACACGTGGAGAAACACTGCCAGAGCACCCACGGCGGATTTGCTGATGGTTCTTTTTACCCCACCAAGCCCTACCTTGAAGAGCCGCAGGATGTTGGCCACCATGATGGACACGGAGCTGCCTGAGGCGCCAATGACACCGACCACCCGCTCTGGTTTGGTGATGATGGGGGGGCCCCCGCTGACACAGCGCACCTCGGTGCTGTCCTTCTCGATGAGGGCCTGCACGAAGGTCAGCGACTGCTCCAGGGCGTGCGTGTCCCTCGAGCACGTGTCCAGGATGCGGGCGCCCAGGGTGATGTTGGGGAGCAGGTCGGGGTCATTGTTGATGCGGTCCAGGGCGAAGAGCATGGCCTCCAGGCGGTGGATGCCCTTCTCCTTCTTCAGCTCCCCACAGGCTTTGCCCTCGGCGCCCCGGCCGTGCACAGGGAAGAGCCCCCCGAGCGTGATGTCCCCGTCGATGCGGATGGAGTTCATGTGCGGGTAGCCCTGGCCCTTGGGCTTGGCGGCACCCCCGGGCGCCAACGCCCAGCTCCAGACACTCAGGAGGAGGCAGAAGGAGAGACGCTCCACGCAAAAGTGACCCCCGCTCATCGCCGAGGCCGTGCTGGGGCAGAGCTCGGGCCGGGAACGCGGCGCTCAGGGGGCCAGGCTGGCACGGGTGGGTGCCATGGCTCCGGGGGATCCCGCTCGGGCACCGTCAGCGGCTCCCGCCCGCGCTGCCGGCCCCGGGGCAGCGGCGGATGGCCGGGCTGCGGGGGGGTGCCGGGCTCTGCATGGCTACACCGGGGAGGAGGGACAGCGGCGGAGACACAAACCCACACAAAGCTTCGGGTCCTTCGTCCGGAGACCTTGAGAGGGAGGGGGAAGGGGGGGGGGAGAGAGACAATTAAGCAGGAGCATGAAGAGGACATCAGCTATTCTGAGCTTTCGTCAGGGAGCCCAGCAGAAATTAGCACTGGGGGTTGTTGCAAAAAATAGATTCGGGATTCGGTGGATTTTTGATTCACAGCAGCAGGTTTGGCTAAGCCCAAACTGCATCCAGGCAAAGGGGCTGGTCAGGGCCCACCCCCACATGCTATACCCCAGAGAGCAGGACAGATTAGTAGCCAGCTCACGGCTGGAGGAAAGTCCTGGGACGCCATCCCACCCTGTCCCCTCTTTAGGGACCTCTGAGGGTGGGACTATCTACAAGACAGTGCTCAGAGGGAGACCAACCCCACATACACCCCCGGCCCTGGTCCCTGCCTACCCTAGAGCATCCCTCCTCTTTCCTAATGGGTTTTTCAACTGCCTGCCACAAGCCCACATGTCTTGAGCGCCACAAGCTGAGTGTGCTCAGCTCTGGTCTGTGTCCTCCGCGAGAGCCAGGCACTGCTGAATCCCGGCATTATGGATCCGAGTCGTTACCCAAAGCATTGCACTCCCGCCGCTCTCCCTTCAGGCCACTGATTCCTGAACCAGCAGCTGCTTCCTTGCAAGCTTCCGTTATTGACGGCTTCCAGCAGCAAATATCGACGGTACCTGGGCCGCCCTGCCCGAACAGCACAGCCCCTGCCTCAGTTTCCCCCCGGGCCAGGCTCTCCCTCGTGCTCGTCCCTGCTGCCTCCCAGCAGCCGCTGATGGATGCTGAGGGCAGCGCATGATTAATGCAGGCACCAAAAGCAGCGCAGAGCCGAGCAGACAAATGCATTCCCCAGGCAGGACGGGCTGCAACAGCGAGACCGAGGAAACAGCTTAAATTAATCTCAGCTCGAACACAGAGCTCGGCACCCAAGCCTACGGCTGCCGGCTGGATGCTCACCCGCCCTGAGGGTGCTGCTACCGGGGCCGGCCGTGCCGAGCCCTTCGTGTCGCGGATGCTCCCGCTCCGCAGCCCCAGCCAGGAGGACCCTGGCTTCAACTCACCTCCATAAATTATGCACGTCCCTGCCCGCCGCAGCCGCTTGAAGGCCCATCTCCAAAGCGATTCTGACAGCCGGGGCTTTTAAGGAACCAGAATTACCCGGTGCCGAGCTCAGTGCTTCCAAAGGCAGGACGTTGGGAATGCTGCAGCACGTCCCCCGCCCCAGCCTGCCGGGAGAGCCCCTGGAGCGCGGCCCTGCTCAGGTGGGGATCAGGGATCAGCCCTCTGCACAGTCCTGTTCCCTCTGCAAGAACCACCCAACGCATCGCCGGCGGGCACGGAGCGGGGGAACGGGGCTCCTGGCACGGCCTGGGAGCGGGTCAGGCTCTGCCCGTGCCCATCCGGTGATGGGGAGACCACGGCACGCTCAGACACCACAGCCCCCCACCAGCCAAAAGCAGGTCACTTGTCCCATCCTCATCCCTGGAGCCGTAACATTTCTGCCCATGAGAGGTGGGATACTCATAACACAGACCTGCTCACAGGAAAACCCTCAGAGCCCACAGCAGCTCTCGCTGAGCTGGCAGTGCCCCCAGAGCCCACCGCCTCTCCCTTTCTTCTTTCAAGCTTTTTCCGCTCTGTTCTCTCCCCTTTGTGGCTCCTTTGATCATATAATCTGAACGAACTGAAGGTAAAAATATCACGGCAGGCAAGAAGAAAGCACAAATAATGGGGAGGGGAGGAGGGAGCTGGTTCGGATCCCTCACAGAGTCATTAGGGGAGATGGAGCCTGAATCACCCGATGAGCCCGTGCTGCAAACGGCCCGGGAAGGGGTGGAAAACCAGCACCCTTGTCCCCTCCAGCTGCCTCCAGCATCCCCTCAGCTGCACATGAGCCACTGCTCCCACACAGCCCAGATTTGGTCCCACCGTGCCTGAGCCTCCCCAAAACAGCCCCCCCCACCAAGAGGCTGGTCCTGCACATCTGGAGGGAGATGCACATCTGGAAGAAGACACCTGTCTACAGCAGGTGGTCATGGAGCACGCTCCAGGCAGCAAGGGGCCAGAGCAGCCCTTCTGCCCCACCTCCATAGCTGCTGTTCCACCTGCTCAGCTCCACAGGGGCATCCCGAGGGTGGGAACAACAAGGTGGGAATCATCACCCAGTGTGGTGTTTACCCCAGACCCAAAAGAAGGAGCAATGTTGCTTCCTCCTACCTCCACCACACGTTATCAGTGTGGAAGGAGCCTTCCCATCACCCTCATCCCAGCCATGCCACGGCCAGATCCAGATCTGGAAAGCAGTGCAAGGACTAACCAAACCGAGATCTCCAGACCCCGGGTGTGGGTCACCACGAGCCCGAGCCAGGATGGGCTGAGGAGCGACAGGGTGGAGGAAGCGGGTGCCACGTTCTGGGGATGTTGCCGCCCTGGGACAGGCAGAGCCGGTGTTACGGGCAGAGCCCTGCGGGTCCCGGCACCCCGGGACATAAGGCCGGTCAGCACGGTGGCATCCTGCCCCCCTCTAGTGGTGGCCAAGCCACCGGGCCACAGGCATCACCAGCCACGGAGGTCCCTGGAAGAGGCAGGAGAGGGCTCAGCTGGGCAAGAGAGCCCCATTTGGGGGACCTGGTCTAGTGAAAGGTGTCCCTGCCCATGCAGGGGCTGGAACTGGATGAGCTTTAGGGTTCTTTCCAACCCAAACCATTCTGTGATTCTATGAAATCAAATCCCACACACCATGGAGAGCTTCCACTGCAAAACCATCTCTAGTGACCGGAGGAGGAATCAGCCATCCCTGGCACCACCTCTGCAGCTGCTTCCCGCAGCTCCTCCTGCACATCCCTGCTCTGGCTGGACCCTGGTGGGACACACTCTGGGAAGACCTCTGCCAGCAGCAGGACCCATCATCTCCCAGTTCTGAGCCAGGACACTTTCTGAGGTTGTTAAACCAGGCAGAGCCAGTGACACAGCCCAGGAGATGCAGCAATAAACAGCCAAAAGGCTGCACCCAGCACTTACCTGCACGTCCCCATCTCCAGCTTCCAAGTAGCCCACACCACCTCACTACCACAGAAACTCTAGCCCAGCCCTTGGCACCAGGAGCTTAAGCTGCCACCAGCTTGACAGCATCTTTTTGAAAATCAAGGCCATTTCTCTCCCCACCTGCTCTTCCTCCAGCAAGCAGGGCCAGCCAGCAGGCAGCACAATATCCCAATTAGCACACACTCTCTTTTCCCGCTTGCAAGCAGCTACAGGGAACTTTGCTTGGCTCCTGGTCTTTTTAATTGCAAAAGCTCCATGAAGTACAGCAGAACTGAGACATGGAGAGAGGGAGGGAGGAAGGGGACCAGGTTAAGTTCTCTCAGCAGACAAAACCTTAAGTATTCAGGTCCAGTACCCCAGCGTTCGCTCAGAGGAGCAAGGCCATGGCTCAGCAGGCAGCAGCGAGCAGAGACCCTGGACTGCACCATCCAAACCCACACAATGAGCTCTAAGACACAGGGTTACCCAGTAACCCCCTCCATCGATGCACAAACCAATATCACAATGCTCACACAAGCCAAAGCCCATCGCCAAGGTGCCAACTCGTCCTCTCTGCATTCAGGTCCTGCCAGTGCCCCAAAACGGGGTGAAAAGCTGGGCATGACCACCCACCTCACTGCCCCGGAGCATCCCCTGAAGGGTGCTGAAGTCCAAGCAAAAGTACTCCCATGGGGCGCAGATCAGACCCAGGGAACATTTATCACACCATATATATCCTTAACTGCAGCAAGCCCTCTCCTTGCATCTCCCTTCTGCTGCCAAGCAGGTCAGGGCTAATCCCTCACTTTGAAGGATGGGATGGCACAGCGGGGGGAAGGAGAGCGGAGCAAGTGGAGATAACAGCAGCTCACCTTGTGAGGGGCGGCGCGGGGTCTCTGCCAGCAGCCAGTGCAGAGCTCCAGCAGGAGAGGCTGGAGGGAGGGAAGGAGTCGCCGCTCGTCCCCTCCTGCCACGTGCAGCAAAATCCCGCAATTAATTTTTTATCGCCGTCTGCAATTTGGGACGGCGCTGGCTCGGAGCGGGAGCACAGCCTGACTGCCAGTGCCCAGCAGTGCCCGTGGCACCGCACGGCGTTCCCGCTCCCCATCACACCCACACTCTGACACCCCTGTCTGGCAGCACCAGCCCCTGCCCGCACCCACCCAGCAGGGGCAGAGACCCCTGTCCTGAGCCAGGCTCTGTGTAGGGCCGTCCAGGGAACTGCACCACCCCGCAGAGAAAACCCCTCCATGAGACGTGGAGCCCTGGAGGAAGAGCCGGTGCCCAGAGCGGGCGCGAAGCTGGGGAGGGCGGCGGGAGCGGGTTCGCGTATGTTATAATTAGGACCTGCCACTTCTTCAAGCCGTTGCCTTTCTGGGAAGAGCTGGAAGGGGGTGGCTGAGCTGACAAATCCATCCTCCTCCTGCCTGATGCCAAAGTTGAAGCACGTGACGCTCTTTTTCAGGGAGCCATCAGGCTCCTCCACAGGTCGATGCTGACCCCTGGGATGCGGTGCCGGCCACAGCTGCCCCCAAGCTTCGGTTCCCATGGGAAGATCCTTCGACACTGCCCCGACACTCCAGGGTGCAGCTCAGCACCCCCAGCCCAGTGCCTGATGCCCTCCCCAAAAGGGGCTTTGACAGTGCCCCCCAGCCTGGGGCAGCTGGAGCTGCTGCCCACGGGGACCCTCTGCCATCGCAGGAAGGGACCACCCTCACGGCAGCCCCTAGCACTGCCCCTCTAGCCCATCCAGGCTGGCCAAAATCAGCGGGGATCTCTGCACATCCCATCGGACAGCGGCTCCTGGCACGGAGGCAGCAGGTCACAGGGAAGAGGGTCTTGCCCCAGCTCTCCCCGTGCCACAGCCTTGCCCAGCACGTCCCCCTGCATCCCCCGCCCGCTGCCCTGGTGCGGATAAATGCTGCTTACAGGGACCGAAGGGAGGGAAGGAAATGAGCTTTTTCTTTTGGCGGTTCTCGTGGCGTTTTCCCGATCTCCTCGCTGCGTTCAACAGATCAGCTCCGCTCCTTCCCTCCATCCATCCATCCATCCCTCCTTCCCCAGGCCCTGCCCAGGGCACGCGGCCAGTGCCGGTGGGTTCCTCTGGTCACGCCAGCCCTGCCTCGTGCCACCCCCGGCGAGCCCCGAGCCACAGGTCACCTGCAGCGCGATGGCGATGGCAGAGGCAGTGACTCACCCGCAGCCTCTCCGTCGCAGCCGCCGCCGAAGGCAGCGGGCATCCCCCAGCGCCCGAGCAGCCCCCGGAAAATCACCCGGCTGGCAGAGCACGGCAAACTCATCACAGCGGGGGGAGGAGGAGGAGAAGGAGGAGAAGGATGGCGGGGCTGCACCCGGGCAGGCAGTGGGAGAGTTCTCCGGTTTTTTCCCACGGCTGCCAACTTCCCCAGCGGCTCCCGACGCCTCAGATCCGCTCGCCCGGAAAGCGCCAGGGAGCGGGAGAATGCTCTGGAGAGGAAACGGACCCCGTGCTGAGTGGGGCTCTGCCCGGCCCGGGGCTGCCTCGGCGGGGTCGGAGAAGGGTCTTATCCACCACAACCCCGCCAAGCTGGAAGAGGCAGCGCTTTCAGCCCCTTCCCCGCGCTCCCGTTGCCCCTGCCCTGCCCTGCGGCGGCTCTGCGGGCGCTGCCCGTTGCGGCGAGGCGAGGGCAGCCCCCGCCGGCGGCTCGGCCACGGTCACGACCACCTGCCCCTGCCCGTTGCTCCTGCCCCAACCTCTTCCAGCCCCCTCGTCCGGACGAAACCCCCAGCTCCCCTCCCGGAGCCCCCGCCGGGCGGTGGACACCTCTGGGGACAAAGGCGGCAGGTTGGGGACCCGGACAGGAGATGCCCCCGTTGCCCGTCACCGGGGGCGAGCAGCGG
>WEIV01006280.1:12343-27063 GCA_013390005.1 Calyptomena viridis | reverse complement strand
CTGCTGCCAAGCAGGTCAGGGCTAATCCCTCACTTTGAAGGATGGGATGGCACAGCGGGGGGAAGGAGAGCGGAGCAAGTGGAGATAACAGCAGCTCACCTTGTGAGGGGCGGCGCGGGGTCTCTGCCAGCAGCCAGTGCAGGGCTCCAGCAGGAGAGGCTGGAGGGAGGGAAGGAGTCGCCGCTCGTCCCCTCCTGCCACGTGCAGCAAAATCCCGCAATTAATTTTTTATCGCCGTCTGCAATTTGGGACGGCGCTGGCTCGGAGCGGGAGCACAGCCTGACTGCCAGTGCCCAGCAGTGCCCGTGGCACCGCACGGCGTTCCCGCTCCCCATCACACCCACACTCTGACACCCCTGTCTGGCAGCACCAGCCCGTGCCCGCACCCACCCAGCAGGGGCAGAGACCCCTGTCCTGAGCCAGGCTCTGTGTAGGGCCGTCCAGGGAACTGCACCACCCCGCAGAGAAAACCCCTCCATGAGACGTGGAGCCCTGGAGGAAGAGCCGGTGCCCAGAGCGGGCGCGAAGCTGGGGAGGGCGGCGGGAGCGGGTTCGCGTATGTTATAATTAGGACCTGCCACTTCTTCAAGCCGTTGCCTTTCTGGGAAGAGCTGGAAGGGGGTGGCTGAGCTGACAAATCCATCCTCCTCCTGCCTGATGCCAAAGTTGAAGCACGTGACGCTCTTTTTCAGGGAGCCATCAGGCTCCTCCACAGGTCGATGCTGACCCCTGGGATGCGGTGCCGGCCACAGCTGCCCCCAAGCTTCGGTTCCCATGGGAAGATCCTTCGACACTGCCCCGACACTCCAGGGTGCAGCTCAGCACCCCCAGCCCAGTGCCTGATGCCCTCCCCAAAAGGGGCTTTGACAGTATCCCCCAGCCTGGGGCAGCTGGAACTGCTGCCCAGGGGGACCCTCTGCCGTCGCAGGAAGGGACCACCCTCACGGCAGCCCCTAGCACTGCCCCTCTAGCCCATCCAGGCTGGCCAAAATCAGCGGGGATCTCTGCACATCCCATCGGACAGCGGCTCCTGGCACGGAGGCAGCAGGTCACAGGGAAGAGGGTCTTGCCCCAGCTCTCCCCGTGCCACAGCCTTGCCCAGCACGTCCCCCTGCATCCCCCGCCCGCTGCCCTGGTGCGGATAAATGCTGCTTACAGGGACCGAAGGGAGGGAAGGAAATGAGCTTTTTCTTTTGGCGGTTCTCGTGGCGTTTTCCCGATCTCCTCGCTGCGTTCAACAGATCAGCTCCGCTCCTTCCCTCCATCCATCCATCCATCCATCCCTCCTTCCCCAGGCCCTGCCCAGGGCACGCGGCCAGTGCCGGTGGGTTCCTCTGGTCACGCCAGCCCTGCCTCGTGCCACCCCCGGCGAGCCCCGAGCCACAGGTCACCTGCAGCGCGATGGCGATGGCAGAGGCAGTGACTCACCCGCAGCCTCTCCGTCGCAGCCGCCGCCGAAGGCAGCGGGCATCCCCCAGCGCCCGAGCAGCCCCCGGAAAATCACCCGGCTGGCAGAGCACGGCAAACTCATCACAGCGGGGGGAGGAGGAGGAGAAGGAGGAGAAGGATGGCGGGGCTGCACCCGGGCAGGCAGTGGGAGAGTTCTCCGGTTTTTTCCCACGGCTGCCAACTTCCCCAGCGGCTCCCGACGCCTCAGATCCGCTCGCCCGGAAAGCGCCAGGGAGCGGGAGAATGCTCTGGAGAGGAAACGGACCCCGTGCTGAGTGGGGCTCTGCCCGGCCCGGGGCTGCCTCGGCGGGGTCGGAGAAGGGTCTTATCCACCACAACCCCGCCAAGCTGGAAGAGGCAGCGCTTTCAGCCCCTTCCCCGCGCTCCCGTTGCCCNAAGCGTTGCGGAGGAGGGGAGCGGCGAGGCTGCAGGGAGGGAGAGCGGGGGGCACCTCAGCCCCTGGTGAAGGTCCGGGGGCACCGGACGTCTCGGGGATGCTCCCNCGGCGAGGAGGAGGAGGAGGTGGAGAAGGGGGAGGAGGAGGGGGAAGAGGAGGAGGAGAGCCGGGACCGGGGAAGTTTTGCATGAAGAGGAGCTGGAAAGCCCGCCGCCGGTTTTGCCAGCCTCTTAAAGCACTAGCGCAGCGCGGGGACCCCCGCCTCGGCGGCCCCCCGGCTCCCGGCGGAAGGGTCCCTTCTCCAGGCTGCTGAGGGTCTCCCGCTCCCTGCACTGCCAGCCATCCCCGAATTCCCTTTCTCAGGTGGGAGCAGCACCCCCAGGCACCGACGAAGGAGGATGCTCTGCACCCCAAGCCGTTGCCCTTCTGTTTTCCCTCCCATAAAACGATGACAACCCCCCGCTCCTCACACATGGCCGCGGAGCTCGGCTCCTGCATCGCCTCCTTTCCTCATCAAGGCCCCCCCCCAGGCCCCCGCAGCTCCGAGGAGCCCGTCGCGCCGTGTCGATTCATTAATCCAGAGAAAACACAACCCCCTGGTAATGGCCATTGACACATTAACTGCTGCGATCCATCACGGTAATGACACGGTGCTGATTGCTCGGTCACCGCAGCAATTAGGGCACACCCGGCGCTCACCTGCCGGAGCGCTCCCAGCCCCTGAGGGGACCCGTCCCTGCACACGAAGCGGGGTCTGGCTGCGGGGAGGACTCTCTGCAGCTCCACCTGCCCCTGCCAGCACCAAAGACCAAAGCACGGACCTTCTAACACACAATTCCAGCCTCGTCTTCCCTAACGGGTGACCTGTGTTGCTTGTTTGTAATAGTGAAATCCTCGATGCCAGGAATTGAAGCAAAGGACCTCTGCGCTGTGGCCGATGGGGAGGGGACACAAGCACCAAGCCCCTGAGAGGAGAGGAACCCTTACCTGCCCCAGGCCAGGACTGAGGGGACTCCAGACATCACGGGATAAGCTGGGCACAAATCCCTTGGTCAAAAGCAGCTCTCGGAGGCACACTGAGGTCAAGCTCCACGCTGCGAGTCGGGTGAAGCCTCCAGCGCCCAGGGATTTCTGAGACACGTGCTTGCCTTCAAGGAGAAATAAGTGTGTTTTGCTCACAGCCTGGGGTCTCACAAGCACCCAGCCAGGAAGACACCGGGCCACCCTTCTCTGCTCTACCCAGGTCCTGAAGAATCCCTGGGGGAAGGCCTCTGGGATAAATTATGGAGAATTTGGGTTGAACATCACCTGAGCTGCTCTGGCATCCTGCTCATCCAGGGATGCCTGGTGCTCACTGCTGCCCTGGATGGAAATCATCATCCAACCCTCCTCCCGAAGTCTTGGGAACCTGAGTCCCAGGAACTGGGGATGTTCTTGCTGGCAGTGTTTCTCTTCTTTTTTCCAAGCCTCACAGACCTCACATCTCCCCTTCTTACATCCCTCTCCCAGCCATCAGCCAGAACCCAAAATAGTATCACAGTGCTCATGTCACCATCGAGAACATCAAAACCCAATTAACATTTGGAAACCCGGCTCAGACTGATGTGCTGATGTCCCGGCACAAGGAAAGGCTGGGGCTGAGAGGATGGTGGGGGGCTGCAGGGAGGGATGGGAGGGATGGGGAGCGATTCCAGGGGCACAGCCCCTGCACAGGGTGACCCCAAGGGTGGCTCTGCAGGCCCTGCAAAGGTCTCTGTGGTGGTGGCCAGGGCTTCTGCTCAGCACACGGGTCAAAGCTGACCAAATCCTCCCGGAGAGTTCGATGCCGTCAGCAAATGGACACGGAGTGTCCGCCAGGATCGATATCGCCTCGCGGGCACAAAGAGAGGCACAGAGCAAGTTGCTGCCTCTCCTGTCCCCGGGGCAGGCTGAGGATACACTCCAGGCCGATTCCCAACTCCGTGTTCATATCCATCGAGGGGCTGCAAGGTGGTCCAGCATTTCCAGGGCCCCCAGCAGCCTTCCCCTGAACTCCAGGGCCTCCATGCAGGAGGCTCTGGGTGCCTCGACCCCACTCAGCCCCTGGCTGTCCCCCAGGCAGGCACAGCTCTGGCCACGCAGCCTCCACCCTCCTGCTGCCCTGGCCCTCGGCCAGCTGGGAAGGTCACCGTGTCCACTGCTGAGGCCACCAAGCGCCATCAGGGAGACACACTGCTTGCAATTTTTTTTTTTTTTAATATAGGAAAACATGAAACCGCATCTTATGGACCGGACTTTCCGGCTCAGCTCTGCAAGAGGGCTCTGAATAATTTATGTCCAAGCCACTACCTCCTCCTTCCTCCTCATGGGTCACTCCTGTCAAAGAGATGGAGGCTCAGGAATCACACACGGTCCTTTTCATCTGGGGGCTGCGTTGCCAGTGCCTGCAATTGCCTTGGGTGTGGATTTAATTCCCTCTTGAATAGAAGGGTGTGGAAAATAAATCTTTAATTCAAAGTGAAATATTAATAGAACTGTAATTAGCTGTAATATCTACACAATTAAAAAGCAGGAGGCCCAGCACGAGCTATTTTCATGTGTATTTAAAGAAAAATACGTTTTCAGGGTAAGGTGGGGTGGGGGCTGAGGATGTTTTTCTGGCATCCCACTTGTCTGAGGGAGAAACGTGGCTGGGAGGAGCAGCAGCACAGGGACACAGGTCCTGCCAGTGTTGGTGACGCAGGAGGAAGAAAAAGGACAGGTTGGAAGAAAAGAGTAGAAGAAGGATTTGAGGGGAAACAGAAAGGAAGAAAAATGCGCTGACACTTTTGTCCTGCTCCTTGGGGATTTTGCAGCAAAGGGAAGGTTTTCACTGACGTCAGGCAGACAAGCTGTAGCAAGAGGATGGGGATGGGAAAAGTCTCTGTGGAAGTTGGCAGGGTGTTCCAGCCTGAGAATGAGGGGTGACCCTGGCTCAGCCCCGACAGACATTTTCCAGCAGGAATTGTATGAACTGCTTGCAAAAAGCCATCAAGTCACCCTGCATTGGGCAGTTACTGAAGGGATAAACAGAACTGCAAAACAAAACCAACAAAATAACTCAGCTTGCCCCTTTCCCCAAAAAAATACCTAAATAACAGGCCAAGATAAAAAACCCCAGCCTTGTATTTCTTTCCACAAGAGACTCCCACACCCCCACAGTACATGAACGTGGGTAATAGATCTGGATATTTCGGAGAGCAGAAATGGCACTGCCTGTGCTCGCATGGGCTCAACATTCACACATCGGGGCCGTGCCTCTCTCGAGGAGTGAGGATAATGGGATGCCGAATGTCAGACCACTTAAATATATATAAAACTCATTATACGCCTCATGACTAACAGATCTCGATGGGAAGAGTTGCATTTTAAAGAAATGCGGGGAAAAAAAAGCCCATCCGGGCTTGCGGGGAGGAATTAGCAATGAACGAGGGATGATTCGGCTGCAGGCTGAGAGCGATGACAGCTCCTCCTCCTCCTCACGAGGAAGGCTGCTGCGGCCATGCCAACTCCCTGACAGCTCCCCCGGTCGCCCCTCACCCAATTTGGGGGCTGCCAAACCCCCACCAGCAGCTTTCCAGCAGCCCGGGTTCCTGCCAGGCACCCACATCCCACCCAGCTGATGAGGGACCCCGGCTGGGGCCCCAGACCTGCCTCTCGGAGGCCACCAAGGGGGACATTTCCCGGGCTTGTGGGCTTTTCCCAAAGCCCCCATGGCAGCACTTAGGGGATGGAGCGTGCTCGGGATCCAGCCCCACTTCTGCAAGTGGCCGAGGGCAGCAGTCAGCACTGTGCCCATCCCTGGCAATCCCTCCTCCCTCAACCTCAGAGCCTCTTCTCAGGGGTTTATTCGTCTCTCCTGGGTGTATCCAGCCTAAAAATTCCCTTTTGTATCTCACTGCTGCCGTGTTTCAGGAGGACAAAGGACCCGTGCCTGATTTTGCCGCTCACCGAGCCAGTACTCGATGGCAGCACCGTCGCTCTTCTCCTCTACAACACTTCCACCTAATGGCAAGAGAGCCGGCGAGGAGACAGCCAGCCCAGGGCAGGGGGACACAGCCCACAGCACCCACATCGTGCCCCATGGCACCCCCAGGTGCACAGCAGAGACCGGCACAGCTCAGCACACTGATGAACTCTCCGGGCTCAGACCACGGCAAAGAAGAAGCTGCTGCTTTGCCCCCAGGACCGACCCTGTGAGCGGGTACCATCGGCTCCAGAACGGAGTTTTGCTGACTCCATCCTCTGGGTCATGTCCTGCCTCCCTCCTGCGGCTGCTGCTCTGGCACAGCCGTGCCGGGCAGGGAAAGGGGATTCGGGAGCCCTGGACCCCCGCCCTGCTCACAGAGGGGCACAAGGGCTGCTGTCGGCCGAGCCCTCCAGTCCAGCTGGTGAGTTGGTCCCATCGCAGTCAGACACCGTTGGTTATAAATGAGGAGGAAACGGTTCAGGCTCAGGGACAGCAGAGAGCCCAGAGGGTATTTTGGGCAGCGATTACTCCGGATTTGGGGTCTAAACAATACAGAAACACGAAAAGCTGAGGCACAATGTTCAGCTGGAAATCCCTTGCTGTGCACCTTCAGCAGCTTTTTGTGCTGACGCTCCAGAGAGTGCAGGACCTGCCCCCGAACCAGCACCCACCATGTGGCCCCACAGGCACCAGGGGCCCGGCAATGCCACCCTGCTCCCATGGACCAACTTTCCTGTTGTCCCACTAATTTTCTCTTTAAAGCCAGAGATGTCCCCCTGTCCCCAGTGCAACGTCCCGGGGACACAGCCCTGTCCCCCAAGCCCAGCACTGGAGATTCTGCAAGGAAAGGGGGCAGACAGCTCTGTCTGCATTTCCAGAGAGGTGCGGGAGGGGGGTTTCCACCCACAGGGATCGTGAGCAGCTGGAGATGTTTTCTTTTAAAGAAAAAAAAAGGAGAAAAGGGAAGGAGAGAGAACATTCGGTGGTAAAATTAACTGTGACGGCCAGACAGCACACACTCCCTCTGCACCCACAGGACAATTAGAGGAAAATCTTTACATATTAACTAATGTGGAAGCCACAGACGGTGTAGAAGTCAATCCCCTCATTCTTCCCAACCAGCCGTGCTGGAGCAGGGTGGCAGCAGCACCCAGGATGCAGGACATGGCAGGGAATGAGGCTGATGGACAGGAGAGAAGCACCACTGGCTCTCAGCCAGAAACGGCCATGAGCTACTGTGCTACCAGTGAGGGACCGGCACTGGAAAGCCTCTGGATGCTGGAGGAGCCCAGCACCAAGCATTGGCATCTCAAGCACCCAGCCAGGCATGAGGATACCCAGGATACAGGGAAAAGCAAGGAGCGGAGCATGAAGCAGGCTAGGAGGCTTCTTTGCCTTGCTTCTCCCCTCCAAGTGCCCAGGGAAGCCACTGTCCCTCTCTCCCAGACCACACTGGCAGCTCAGCCCCCGTCCCACGTGTGACCCCATGCAAAACCTGCCCTGTTCACTCTGTGTGCACCAACCTTCTTTGCTGGAATACAAACTGCCCCAAATTGGGATGGATTTGCAGCAAAGGCTCCTCCAGCACCCCCTGACTGCTGCTGTGGTGGGGGGCGAGGGGCAGACCTTGCCCACCACCCATGGAAAGGGACTCCCTGGAAAGCCCCACGGAGCCAGCACAGCCTCCAGCTCAGAGCTGACCCTGGCAAACAGCACCCGTCTTCTCCTCCCAACTTTTCCATAATTCATGCAACAACCTCCTGAAAGAAATATCCTCCTTGGACATAAAATATTCATGGCCTCATCCTTGCAAGGAAACACTGTCTTCCTTGGAGCACAACCAAGCAGCTGAGGCCGGCACGGATTTGCCTCTGCAGGAGTAATTCTGTTGGTCACTGATCAGGTGCTGCAGCAGCGGCTGTGCTGGAAGGGACCCCCAGCTGGTATTGGTGTGACCCCCCCCGTACAAGAAAGTAGCTTTTGCAAGCATCATAAAAGGGTTTGGGGAGAGGGAGGAAGGATCCTGCGCAGTGAAACAGCATCCCAAGAGATTCCCCATCCTCTTTGCACCACCAAAGCCACCCCAGGAAGCACCATCTCCCCCAGCATCACCCTGGATCTGATCCAGCCCCATCCCAGTCACATCCACTGCCCCTCACACAACAGAGGCTCATGCACCTGCCAGCAGCCCCCCCCGCCCCAGCCCCTCCAGTCCCCCAGTCTCATTTTGCTCCCAGTTTGGATGCTGATCAATTCATTAGGAGCTATTTCCTATTTCCCTGCCTTTGCAGGGCTCAGCAGAGGCCCCATTTGGCTGCACAATATTCAAAAGGCTTATTATTATAACTCTTTTTTCTTGTTTGTTGGGGTTTTTTTCTCTTTCCCACAGCTCCCTGCACCCCAAGTTGGGGGTCATGGGGACTCTCCTGTGCACTGGCTACAGCACAGTCCAACAAAGCCCCATTTTCTGGGACAAGGGGGAGAGAGATTCGGGTGCACCACTCAGCTCCAAGGGGGCTCAGCAGTGGGGAAGGAGAGTAAAAGGTTGTGGGGTCTCAGAAGGAAAGGGCACCCCAGGAGTGGGGGATGAGGTTTGGGAGGAGGGAGCTCCGCACAGTGGGGCGGCTTTAACTGAGTGATGAAAAACTATCTGGAACAACCTGTGCAGCCAATATGTGGGCCCAGCCTTGGCCAGAGCCGGGACCCGCGGGAGCCGCCAGCTCTTGGGACCCCCCCGGGCTCTCGCAGACCCCAGCCCACTCTCCGCACCAGCGCTCCGGTCCCAAAGCTGGGTTCAGTATCTCCAGCAAAGGCCACCACTGCCTTCCCGTGGCAGCTGCTCTCACTGCAGCCACGGAGCCGAACGGATCCGGCGCGCTGGGATCTCCCTGGCGCAGGGAGGACAGGGGAAAGGTGCTTGGGGCCATCGCTGGCCTAAATCCCCGCCCTGCGCACACGTGTTGGGAGCTGACCCATGTGCAAAGGTGAGCAAGCAGCTCCCCTGCAAACGGCCGCCCTCCATCCTTTGTGTAGCACATGGAACACGGATCACATCCTCTACAACTCCCAAGAGTGCCCCTAAATCTCCAGGGACAATCCCCCCTCCAGTCGATGCACCCCAAGTCTCTCCCTGTGGGGAGCAGCAGCCACATCCTTCTCTTTAAGGGCGACACGTGGGTGCTGGCCCGGGGGCGGGCTTGTTCTGGGGGGTGTTCTCCCCCGGGCAGGGACCATGGGACTGCTCATCCGGAACGGGAACACTGCTGTCCTCCCCCAGCTCCAAGTCACGCCGAGCCGCCCCCCAGCCCGCGCCGTCGTGTCGTGATGCTCCCCTTGAAGGGAGCCACGTGTGTTCCTGTGCGGCTGCAGCACCTACAGGCGGAGGAGCAGTTGCTAAGGGAGGCATCCACCAGGCCCGGAGCCGGCTGGGAGGGTGGGTGACAGCCTGGCAAACTCCCACCTGGCTGCTCTCTTGGTGGATGGGGGCACCAGGGGACGGGAACCTCCTGTCCCCAGGCAGGTGAAGCCGTGAAGGCGGCAGGTGCCACCTCCTGGGCGGGGGCTGGGGGACAACCACAGCCTGCTCCCTCCACTGTGGGTTTGAGGGGCACAGAAGGGTGGGATGCTCAGCCCCATGATGGCCTCCAGCCTTGTGGGCACCCCTCCTATCCCCTGACTCCCTTGGTGACCCCAACAGCCCCTCTTCCAGCGTGTCCCTGCCATTTGAAAGATGAGCTCCTGGCATCGCAAGGCAGCGCCGGCCCAGGCACCGCGTAACCGGAGCCGGGAACGATCGGTGACCGCCCGGCCCGTTATAGCCGGCACTAATCCTCCGGCCGGGCTGGATGTCACATTCCCCTCGGGAATGGCGGAGCCGCGTCGCAGGGTCAGGGACACGCCACATGCCTGGGGGTCCCCTGGTAGAGATAAACCGCTGTCCCTGCGGTCCGGAGGCAAAGAGAGCAGCTTATGGAGAGCTCAGCCCTGCAGGGGTCACCAGAACCCCCCGTCCATCCCTCCCCAGGGTACCAAGCAAGTCCCCGCGGGCGCTGCCAGGACAGGCTGCGTGCGGGAGCGGTGGGAACGCGCTTCAGCCCGGCCCGGCTTTGCCCCGAGCCCAGACCAGCATCGTCCTGCTCCCTGTGCGGGATGCTGCGATTCACCACGGGACGGGAGCGGGAAGGATGTGGAGCCCCCTCCCCATCCCGCCCGGCTGGCGCAGCCTCTCCCCGTTAGGTGGCAGCAGGAAACCGCAGCGTTTGCTTTTCCAACCTAAACGATTCCATAATTCTGTGGTTCTGAGGAAGATGGGAGCGCGTTACCCCCCAGCAAAACGTGCCGGTTCCATCCCAGGACGCTCCACCCTGCCCAGCTCTGCTGCCTCGAGTCATGAGGTGCTGCACACACTGCCTGCCCCCACCCATCTCCATCTCCCCCAAAGCCATTAGTCAAACTCCTAGGCCACGGAGGGCTGCTCCTGCTCTCGCTCCCTCCCTTACACCAGCAGCCAGCTTGGACCTGTTCCCCCATCCCGTCACCTCCGGCGTCCCCTCCCGTTCCTGTTTCCTTGCCTCTGTGTCACCCCGGGCCCCCGTGTCCCTCCTGAGTCGGGACACTGCCAGCAGCTGAGTCACTTGGTGACCACCACCTGAGTCACTGGGACAGAGGGAAGTCCCTCGGTTCTCGATGCTTTTCCGACCGGAGCTGAGTAAAGGGGAAAGTGTCAAGGAATTTGGCTGGGAAAAGTGTTTTCTTGGAGCCCCGACAAGGATCAGCCTCTCCGGTGCATCCCCTTTGCCACAGTGAACTCAACCAGCTGGCCAGGGAGTGTGGGGCTCCTTCCTTATCACACAGAACCTGCAGAGATTCCAGGGGATGGAGAAAATTCCCAGGAAAGGCTAGGAAGGATAGGAAAAACATCCCTTGTCCCCTGCAAGCCCCTCGCGGTGTGTCCCCCCCACCCCTCCGGGGATGTTACCGGGCACCGCCGGCTCCTTCGCTGCCTTGTTCAGATTTGATGTGTCACTTGCAATAAAATATCTTGATTGAAAAAGTATCAGCCAGCCAGACCCCCTGCGAGCCAGTCAGCAAGTCCTCGATTAATGACCCTCCTCATTCCCCATTGTGAGTTCCCGTTAATGATTTACAGCGGCTCCTCCCCAGCCTGCCCCCGGCCCCCCCGTGTACACCCCCAGGCCAGGGCAGGGTAAAAGGGGCTCCAGGGAGCAGCTTGCAGGTATTTTCTCACCCGCTGGCACATTCCCTGAATGCCCCCGGGAAGGACTGGGGAGCAGCGGTGCGGAGATCAGAGGTGAGGAAGTTGCCAGACCCCGCCATGGGTCAGTCTTGTCCTTGCACAGAGGTTCTGTGGGCAGGGGATGACACACGGGTCCGTTCCTGGTGCTCCCCTGGTTCGTGCCACCCCCATTCCGGCAGGCGCTGGACCCCGGCTTGGCCACCCAGCACCCACCTGAGCCCAGCGCGCTCGGGGCACATGTGCCGAAGGAGCCGGGAACGGGCCCGGAGCTGCCCCCCCGCCCAGCAGCCCCAGGCTTTGTGCTCCGGCAGGCAGCCCCGAGGAGGTTTCATGTTACTGGGAAACTGGGATGGCGGGATGTTCCCGGGGCAGCCCCGCAGACAAAAGGCCATTGTGCAGCCGCGCAGCGATGGCCGCGGCCCCGGAGCATCCCGCTCCCTACCAGGGCCGGCAGCCGCCCCAGGCCCCCCCAGCCCACTCTTCAGTGGCCGAGGAGCACAGGGCCACGGGACACCGAGCAGCTCCCCAAAACTCGTGGGATGCTGCAGCTTGGAGTGCCCCGGCCAGAGCACTCCACACACGGCCCCTTCCTCATCCCACCAGCGGCAGCACCCAAAACGCATCCTCGCCATCCCCGGGGACGGGAGTGGCGCTGAACCAGAGCGGCAGGGGGTGGAGGGTGGCTGCCCCAGCGCTGAGCCTGAGCCAGAGCCACTTTCCAGCCTCACAGGCCGATCCTGCTCGCCCTGCGGCTGCCGTGGCTCAGCCCGCTCTGCCCGGAGGATCATCAGGATACCGAGAGCTAATTATGTGTATTTTCTGGGGAAGGAGTTGGACGTACTGCAGCCCCAGGCACCCCGAAGCCCCAGGGCAGGGAGCCCCTCCAAACTCAGCTCCAGCCTCACTCTGCCGAACTCTCCTGTAATTCCGCAGTTCCCGCGGTCAGGGATCCAGCCCCTATCGCTCCCCACTAACTGCTGTTCCAAAGGGCTCTGGAGGTGACAAACACACACGCACATAATTAGCCGAGTGGCCCTTCCAATTATCCAACAACCTGAGCTGCCTCAGAAGATCCGGTTTTGCCTTTCCCGGGGAAATTAGCAAGAATTAGGCACCCAAATCCCAAACGCAGCTTTGGAGGGCTCGGTGGCAGTCACCAGGACTCAGGGCAGAGCAGGACAAGAGGTGTGCCCTCAGGGCCACCCTCCAGCCCCCTCTGTCCCCCCCCCCGAGGCGGATGCAGCCGATTAGTACCTGTGGTTCTGTGGAGCCCGAGGAGCTGAAAGTTACTTCAAGCACGTTTTTTTTCAGGGGACCTTGCAGAGGTGCAGCTTTTCCTGAGCACTGGGCACCCATCTTCTCATCAGATATCCTGCCAGGTCTGAAATGGCTAAATAAATAGAGATATGAAGTAATTCATGTGTACACCCCCATGTGCAGCACGTGCACCCCACGGCACTGGCGTGGCTGCTTCCTGCAAACCTTGGACTCATGCGCTCAAAGCAGCGGCATTAAGCCTATAAATTATCAGGTGATTTAGGAATTTGTCCCCGGAATAGGGCTGCAGGAAAACACTGCCCTGGTGAAAGCTCAGTCTGCTCCAGGAGTCAGAAGGAAGCAGCCATTTAATCAAATTAACAGACTTGTTTTGGGGTGTGTCCGGGGCTGTTTGGCCACATGGGGCTTCATCAATGGGGCCATCGGGAAACAAAGCCGGGAAGGGAAACAAAGGCTCCATCGCTGTCCCTGTCTTCTCCCGCCATGGCCGGCCAGCCCTGGGAACAGCCCGACGGGACATCCCTGCCCGCATCCAGGCGGCTTTCCCAGCTTGTCCAGCCCACGGGCACGATGGGGCAGCACAGCTCCGTGGGCACCGCCTGGCACAGCACAGGCTGATCCTCCATGCCCTGCGTTGGGCTCAGCTGCAACAGGAGGATAATAAATCCCTTCTGTTTCAAACCATTTTCAGTTTCTGGTCTCTGCAGAACTGAACCCGGGCTGGGGGAGCCTGCCCAGTGCTGCTCCCAAACCCGCTCGGCTGCGGGCTCTGCCTCAGGAACCCAACTGCAGAAACAGAAGTGAAAATGGTCTTCCCGGGCTGTGGGCCTGGGCACCACTCTGGGCCCTGCTCCAGACCAGGTTTTTCCCCATTTTTCCCTCCTTGCACATGATCCTGTGCTGGTTTCCCAGCTGCTGGGAGCATCTCCCCACTACTCTTTAGTTTCGGGGACCATCTCAGCACTATTTTTCTTTAAAGACCAAGTGGTCACTCCACGGGTGAACGTGGTGTGGGGAGGCTCTGGTGTGGGCTTGGTGAGTGGGGAACTGCCAAAACTTTGAGGGATCAAAGCA
The DNA here is from genome assembly GCA_013390005.1 of Calyptomena viridis. Lineage (NCBI taxonomy): Eukaryota > Metazoa > Chordata > Aves > Passeriformes > Eurylaimidae > Calyptomena > Calyptomena viridis. The sequence continues at coordinate 13,620 of WEIV01006280.1, read as the reverse complement.
AGGCAGAGCAGCCCTGGTCCTTCACAGCTCTCTGGCCACTGCCATTCACTGCCACTGCAGAATAAATAACGAGGGATATTAATAACAACGAGCCTCTGCCAGGACAGAAACCAAATTCCTCATCGGGCTCCCAGTAAAAGGGGAAAGCCAGAGCATGGCCCTGGGCAGGGCTGGGGCAGAAGGCACCCTGGCACCTCCAAACCAGGCAGGGCTGCCTGCAGGTGGGGAAATGCTAATTTTTGCCAAAAAAGGGATACTTGGGGTCTGCAAACACCCCTTACCTGAACACAAGGCCTTTGGATGGGGGAGACCCACCACTGCTCTGGGCCAGGAGCTGCAGCCTCAGCCACAGAAGTGCAGGCAAGGGGGTGCCTGCCCTTCCTGCAGGCATTTGGGAACAGGAACACTTCTGCAGGAAGGTTCTCCCCAGCTCTTTGCTTTCATTTTTTAATCGTCAGGAAGGGACACTGCTCTGATTCTGTTTTAGGCAGGGGAATTTGCAGGGGATTTGAAAAATCCAAGTAACAATTAGCAGAAAAAAGTGCCCCAAGCCTGTCTGAGTTTGATTTGGTTTGTTTTGCATCACAAACCTTCCCTGCCAGAACAATTCTGCACAGGCAGATATTGATACTTGCACATTTCACAGCTTTAAAGGTGCCATTTTTTAAATAAAAATGTAGCAGAAACTTAAATCCAACAGTCTGAAGTTCGGCTCCTCACTCCAGATTCCAAGCCTTAGGATTAGGATGGTTAAAAGCACCCAAATCAGAGTTTCCATTAGATTTGTGATTGGAGTTTTCACAGTTTGATGGAATTTCACGCAGTCCCATCACTGAGAGGATGCTGAACTCTGGACTTCCTTATATCCCATCAAAAACCCCCAAACCTGCCATGCCTTGGAACCTCTGCCCTGGCACAGCGGGGCTTTGAGGTACCCGGCTGGAGAGCTGATCATGGCTGGAGAGCTGAATCACTTCCAGATAGACCAGAGAAATTCTCAACAAAGCTCTCGACTGCAGACTGAGCCCATCACCTGCTAAACCTCCAGGGGAGCCTCGGGGCCGCCCCCCCATCCCCCAAACCCCACCGTGCTGAGCAGGACCCGCTCCCACACCAACCTCCCCTTTCTGCAGCAGTGCTACAATAACACATTAAATAAATATCACGACAGGAGCCCCGGGGATGGATCCCCCACTGCTGGTGCCTCCAGATGGGAACAGGCTGCTTTTGGGGGAATTCACGTGGTGGGGAGGCAGCAAATGGAAAGAGCATCGTGC
>WEIV01006278.1:538-26925 GCA_013390005.1 Calyptomena viridis | reverse complement strand
AAAAGATCCAGTGGATACCCTCAGGACAGGTGAGAGATTATATCTGTAAATATATTTTTTGGAAATTCATCCTTAAACAAAATGAAAAACAAAACACAAACAAACAAAACCAAACAAACAGGCAAAACCAAACAAAACCCAAACAACCAGCCAGAAAAAATTCATGCCCACTCAACCACAGGTCTATAAATCATGGCCAAAATTGTAGTTCTAATCTTTCTCTGTGATCATTCACCTCAATTAAGTAATTCAAAATTAATTAATTATGCCATTTCCACAGCAACTATGCCATGAAGGGACCATTTAAATTCATCCATCCTCAGCATGAAAGCATAGGTCACCTTCATGCATGAGCTTGCCTTAATTTTCTAACTTGTCTTTAATAGTAGATTAAAATACACCCTGTATGTTCTGAGGCACCCCCCTAATAGTTAATAGTTGTAAAAAAGAACTCTACTTCTTGATGAGTGCCAGATCACAATGATCGTGTATAGTCTACATTTGTGTTAATAAAATAAAAATCATATCAATAAAAGAGATTGATACAGAGTTCTTAATGTAGAAGAAATAATCTACTCTAAGAAAAAAATAAAAATCATACTTTCGAGGTGAAATATCTCAAATTGCCACTGTAAAAAAACAAACAACATTTTTTTAATGTTGTTCAGAAATTGAGTTAGAAAACTGACCAAAGGCATCTGAAATGCCTGGAAACTGGCTCCACAGACCTTTTAGACAGAATGCTGAATGAATAAAACACAGCAGCTGTGAAAAACAAGAATTTTATTTTTCTATAGTGCTAAACAACTTTGGCTTGGCTTTCTTCTGGTGCCACAAAGGAGCTGACCACACTTTGAACAAAATCAGCACCAACAAAATCTTCTAAAGTAATTTCTGTCATTCTTCTTTCCTTTAATTTTTTTTCTTTTTTTTAAAGAAAAGATTACTGTACAGTTCGGATGAATTCAGGAAAATTACAAGATACAAGATACTGTCCTCATTAATGCACTTGAGTAAGATATTCAACATAAGAATATGTTCAATTTAATTTCTTTATAGACATGTACATCTCTCAAAAGTCTAGTTTGTGCTTCTCTTCCAAAGCACTGTGAATGTCTTTTTAAACATAAATTGAGATAGTAGTTGTACACACTAAAATTTCTTTGCAATTTTCATAGTTTGGGGATTTTTTTAAGTCTCGGATTGTTATATAGAATAAGAGTGTTTAAGATTGTGTTGAAGTGAGCTGTTGAAAAAATATTATTTGCAAATATTGCATCAAAGTCTGGCAGCTTTGATTTTTGTCTCTAGTTTGATTCTTGCAGGTGCTTCCAGAAGGAACTTACATATCCTTCTGAATTTTTTCATAAAGAGAGAGGTCAGCTTTTTTAGACAGCAGATGAAAAATTTTCTTTCACTCTTTTTTATTACAAAACCAACCAACCAACCAGATAATCAAGCAATTGAACTGTCTAAGTTATTAAAGGCTTGTGAAGAAAACATTTCTTCATAAATTGAAGATTGGCAGACAATTTGAGTAACAAATTGAACAAATTCAAGTAAACTACAGCATGGAAGAAATAAATGCAATTTTATTTCATATATAATTCACTATTATGAGAAAGAAGAGGCTATCAAACCTATTTAAGTGGTTATAGAAATTTTACACTTTTTTACTTCTGTTGGAAAAGATCTTATTCTTGAGTCTTCCTATTCTTCCAATATTCTCTGATGTAGTTTTAAGAGAGGACAAACCATTAATAATAAGGCATAGCCAAAGGTAACTGAAAATCACTAGATTTTGAAATATGTACTTTAGAAATGTGACCTTAATAGTTATATTTAGGCCTCTTTCTGTGTTAATCTTTATTTTCACTAGGTAAGTTTAAGTAGCCTGGACACAGTAATTAATTTGGATATTTCAGGTCCATTATGAAAGTTTGCTCAGTCAAAGTCCAACATATTGTATGTGCAGACATATTCTGAGTGTGAAATTAGAGTTTGCAGGGTTTATAATTCTATGTAGTAACAATCAAATTCTGCAAATGACAAAATCATCTACATTAAATTCTTCTAAGACTGAATTTTCAGATCTAAATTGGAAAAAAAGGAAGACACTTCAGAGCCTGCTCCTGCAACGAAGATAGAAACATATTAGGACACAAAGGACACCAGAAAGCATCAATCTAACAACCATAAGAACAGTACTTTAGGATTTGCGATTGTTCTTACATAACATGAAGAATCAAATATGTTTATTTTTTCATTCTTTTTTGGCTAATCTTTTCCATGGATGCCTACAACTGTAGATGTTTGTGTTTACAACATGGTTGGCTGAGAGTATTTGACTTCCATTACTGACAACAGCTATCCCAAATTCAAGTTTGCTGTGCAAATAGAGGGAACTACAAATTCATTTTTATAAACATTCTGAGTCAGTTCCTTAATATTCTCTTTCAGCAAAGTTCTCAGAGATTTTTTTTTTGAGAATTGTGAACAGTGTAGTTACAGATAAAGATCTTTAGAAGCTATTTTAATTTTAAAATAGAAGATTGTGGCACATTTTTCAATAGCTGTGTTTTGTCTTACAGTGAATGACAATGGCTGTACATATAATGAGTTTTTCCTATAGTTTAAGCTATAGTGAATGACTTCACTAACTTGAATAGACTTTTTGTAGATAGTTAGGTAATCTCAAATGAATCAGACTAGAAAGAAGGAAGGAAGCACTGCATGGATATGACCCAAATCACCTCAAATTAATAGCAAGTAAAATAAGTGAATTGTAATACCACATTATTGTAGCAACCAGTGAGGAATTTTAAATAAATAAATACACTGAATAACTGACACAAAGGTGAGAAAAAAACCAATTACTTTTGACAGTTCATAGTGTAATTAAAGATCCTATAGACTATTTCAGTCTCTAAAGTCTCTAGGAGAAAGATTGACTTAAAGATTATTGTATTAAGACCGAAAACATATTTTCTAACTATTAAGTTATTTGGCCCTGAACAATGTCTTTCTCTCATGAACAATATAAGGAGATTTGATATATAGACATAACTTTTCAGACCTGCTTACAAGAACCAACTCCCTTTCTTAAGTTTGCTGTACAGTGATAAGGAAAAGGAGTAAAAACACTTAACAAAACTATCCCCAAGAAACTGCAGCCATGAATCACAGAAGAATTGGTCTGCAGTAAGAAACAGAGTCATCATGCAGTTGCAGAGTCTCATGCATCCAGTTTGTCTCAGTCTTCACACCAAACCTGCTCATTTGTACTGACTGACAGAGGGAAAATAAGACAGTAGTGCTGCAAATAGAGAATTCATTGCTTGTGCTCCTTCAACAAACCTGATCTTTCCTCCACTTATTCCTCTCCTCAAAAATTCAAATGCCAACTTGTGGTATAACTAAAGAACTTAATGCAGAAATTGAGCCAGGCAGACCAGCAATGAAAAACTCTGTCACTTCTTTTGTGAACAAGATTATACATTAGAACAAGTAGACATCAATATCTCTCTATTTAGGCACCAGTAAAACCTATTCTCTCTGAAGAAGTGTGTTACTGTCCCAGAGACAAATTAAGAGTTTAGATTCTTTTGAAGAGGCGCAAGTTGAACACTGCTTATTTTCATATAAAGTCAAAATGTACATGATGTTGAGGTGCAGCAGCACATTCTGCAGAACAGAAAGTTTATGCTTGTGACCTCAGAGAACATATGAATATCAGTGCTTCAGTCTAGCAGAGAAATAATTTTTATACTACTCCAGCATAAATGTTTATGTATATGAACAGCATAGGGCACAACGTCACTCAGGCACTGGCACATGACTGCCCACATCACACACCTCTGATCACTCTGCCCCAGTGCCAGGCATGATTTTGTAGGCATCTCTTACAAGGGTTCAGGGGGTAAAATTTCAGGGTAGAACTAAATATACAACAAAGAGAAATCTAAACCCTTTTTTCTTTTTTTTATCCAGCCTCTATAATATATATTTCCATGTACTATAGAAAATACAGTTTTGTCAGACAGTCGACATAGCTTTTCTTTCGAGATCTAATTAATCATACAATAGCAGCAAGGATATTTTACCCCCACTATAACATGCAGTTCCAGAACTTGTACGCCTGAGAGATGAAACTCATGTTTTAAAAGTGTGAACTGGGTTTGGGAGTAGCAAAACTGTGTCCAGGAGAACTACTAGACAGAGAGACAAATTGAATTGTCCAGGTTTCTGTGAGTAATCTTAGATGCCTTAGATAGGTAATAGAAAACTAAGAGCTTTAAATTGAAACTGTCATGCTTGTGCAGTGATTTAGTAGGAGGGAAAGAGCAGATAGTTCGTAACTGGCTTATGAGCACTGTCTGCATTGTGGAATTACTTTTCTTCCATATCTAGTTTATTTCCTTCTTAATAAGCAGAATTGTTTCTCCATTATAATGTTTCTCAAATGAGACCTCTGTTCCTTGGCTTTGGTTCTCAGAGCAGTAAGTTTATTTCCATTTAACTAAGAATACCCTGTATAAAAGTTTGGCTTCTGCAAGCCTATCCTTCAAGAATAAAATTGAAAATTCATGTGACCCATTCCTTAAAATTGTGTTAGAGAACTGAGAGCATGCTTCAATAAGCTTTGAAAAAATCACAGGGAAAAGTAAAGACGATAAATGATTTTTGGACAATACAAGGCAGCAATCTTTCAGCAATGTGGGTAAAAAGGAGGGGGAAAGAAAGTATTTTAGAATACTCTCCCCTTTTGTCCTTACATTTCCCTCTCTCCCTCTCTTTTTTATTCAAAAACAAATGTTCCGCTATGTACCATTTTCCCATGAAATAGTAAACTATGTTCTGACGGAATTCAAGTTTTAAAGGCAAGAAAAATGTGCACATTTTAAATGGAACCACTTAAATTTGCCTGTAAATTTAATGACATTGCTTATTGTTGCAGCTTAGTCTAAAATTTAGGTTTATTGAAAGAATATAAACTAAGGTGGAGGCTAATATACAAAATAATATACAGAATATCAGTGTAAAGAGATATCCAGTAACATCTGGATCATCTTCTGCTATTCTCTCACATGTAATATAGTGATTACCAACTTTCAGTCTTTAGACCCTCCAGAATCCTCATTGCTTCAGAAGTTTATGAAAACTTACAGGGAAAGCTAAAAGATAGCTGTTTTGCATCTATACTAAAAACCAGAGGTTCAGAAACTGACAGAAGTTTAAAACTGTGCCAAAACAGTCCCAAAAGCTGAAAAATCATATGAGTTTTACATGGTTTTCCTCATTTCTATTTGCATAACTTACCATCGTTGGTCTAGTGCCTTTTAGCTGCAGTGCTCCTTTGTGGATTTTGTGTCTACTATGAGTGTGGAATAGCAGAGTATATTTGAAGTCACCACACATCCTGTGATTAAAATCTAGACATAACCTTATCAATAATTTTGTTGTGCATTCAAGTCCACTAAAGCAAACTGAACCTACAATTCAAACTCAGCTAGACCTGTACACTATCCTCTTCAAATAAAGCCATGAGTCACTCCAGAGAAAACTCCCTATCTTCCAAGACAGATGGGAATAATTAATGCAACACTGTCTGTAAAGCTTAGGTTAAGTGTGAAGAAATGATAAAATGAAGCAGAAAAAAAATACTTTTCTGTTATGTCACTTTGATTAGTAGTCCATTTAGTGAGGGTTATGTGCCTGTCCTGGTTTGGAACAAATATATTCAGAGGGATAAATATTCTCTGATAAAAACAGGCNAAACTGCACAGCAGCCAAGCAAAATTGACCTTGAAACAGTAGAATTGTTTTGAAAAGATTTCTCTAGCTAGTTTTTTTCTCTCTGCTCTTGGGGCTCAGTTTTAAAAGCAGAAGAGTCTTTTTTTTTTTTCTGACATAGGGAAGACAAATATGGGATATAAAGTCACCCCAAGACACTACCATGTGCACAGGATGGCCAGAAACAACATTTAGCAGGTCACGTTTGCACAACCTTTGTAATTTTTTGCACTGTTATTTGCTTCACTTTGTTTAGATCACATCATCCATATGTAATTCTCTGGACGCAATATGTTCCATTTATATAAGTAATAAATAAATTTATATAAATCATAAATTTATATAAAGACAAAAACACGCTTTTGATAGAACTTCATTTGAAAATGTGCTGAAGCAATTGGAATTCACTTTTCCTGTGCTGCATGTTTGTAATGGCATCAGCACTGCTTGCAGTGGTAAATTAACAGCTAATTATCTTTATCCTGAAACTTTTTAGGACAGTGTTCTGGATCCACCAAAAGACTCCTATGGTATTCCTGATTTACTTCTGCTGAGTACAATCTGTGCTTATTTTAAGGCTTATTCCTTTTATTTATAGTTTCTTCCCATTATTTTAAGTTGGAAAGAAATATAGAAGACCCAACTAACAAAATACAAGCTAAAAACACACAAAAAAACTATGCTAATGAAAAAAAAAGCCCTATTTCTAAAAAAGTATGTCTCTCCATGGAATTGCTGATTGGCAATGAAGAAAAGATACTCTGTTTCAAAGAATAGACTGAGTTGACATTGCTATGGTAATTTATTCAATTAAAAATGGTCAAATATACATTCATGGTTTCAGGGTTAACAGGTTGGGGCTGTATTTCACAGTCAGTCAGGATCTTACTGTCTGGGTTCGCAGTTGTTTTATGTAGTTTTTGTACATAAATGTCCATCATGTAAAACTGATTTTACTTTTGAGGCTGCTTTCCCCGGTTGAACTGCAAAAAAAAAACCAAAACATTCATCTGTTAGTAGCGTAATTGCTCTTACTTACCACAAAAATCAAGACTAATATAACAGCAAACACAATGGCACTACTGCACAGTGACTCTCATTTTCATTTTTTTATATATTGAAAATATTTAGTTTCGGGAAAACAGTTTCTCGCTGCTGCCAGAGGAAGCTGCATGAAACGTGGAACCCTTTCATCCTTTATTCTCTCCTAAGGCTTTTTGACTTTGGGCTATTTAATTCTTTTTTTTTAATGATAACAAAACCCACACATATGATGAAGGTAAACTCCCAATACCTACCTTTACTAGATAAATACAATATGGAAAATTTCGTAGGAGAAACTCTCAGATGCTGGATTCTGAAGGCTTCTGAAAGAAAATAAATTGAGACTTAGAAAGGAATTTGCAAATGAATCAGGGCTTCTAACTCTTCTTCTATTTTACGTCATCTGATGACAGTTTCTGGATCATTTCTTGCGTCTTTAAAATTTAAAACTGGAATTCAGAAAATATTCAATAATAAAAGGCTGAGATTTGCATATGGTAATTTCTGTCCCATGGATAATTGATTTCACAAGTAAACAAAAATTCCCACTTCACAGAGGATGGAAACCAGAGTGTGAGTATTTATATATTTCTACTTTGGATCCTATTAACAATCTCGATATCTGAAATTCAATGTTCTTTTAGCCTCTCTCTAAGTGATTTAGTAAGCCTAAAGAGACAATATCAACTAACTTACATAACACCATCTAATAAATTGGATTTCAACAACTAACTGAAGTAGTCACAAAAATCACTTTAAATGTAAAAATGAAAATTATATTGAGCTTAGAAATACATGTTAATAATGAATCATTTGGGATTTACATTCATTTGGTTAAATCTCCAACTACTTTATAGGAATTTTTTCCTTTTTAGCTGGATTTCCTACTCTTAATCCAAGAACATTCAAGCCATTTCAAGCAGTTTTTTCCCAATGTGTCTGTGTTTTCCTAGGAATTAAACTTGTCCTAGATTTATGGAGCAGCAGATGACCCTCTACCTATGAACATCTGCATTCAACTGCTGTCCATACAGTCGTCCCAGCCTGGCGCATGAGAGAATGTTCTCTAATAGAAAGCTTTCCTTTGAAAGTTGAATTTACTAAATGCTTCCAAAGTAACTGCCTAAAAAAGTGCAACCAGTCTGTCCAAGATGAAAGTGTGGAATGTGACATCCCGGTCTAAGAACCAACTGGGCAAACACTGAGAATCAAACAGCCCTGGGACTTTAGATAAGCAATATGACACTTAAAAATAGGAGTTGTTTTCCAAAACCTGGCTTGTTTTTGAGCCACTTCAGAGAAATGCCAAGACAGATGCTCAAGATACTCAGCATCTTTTATAAAAAGGCTTAAATATCACATGTAAATATTACTAAAAATGCTTAAATGTCTGTATATGTGCACAAAATCATGTAAAGTCTTCTGTACATTGTTCCAATGTTTACCTCAAAACTGATCCTTCAGTCACTACTTCACATCAAAAACTGAAGTGAAGGCAGTCTGAATATCATTAAAGTACACTGAAAAGCATTTTGAATGGCAGCTCTACAAAATATGTCTAATAAATCATCAAATATTTTTTCATACCTAGCCCTTTCCTACATAGTGATGCAGTTAAGCCATGTGAGATGAAGACAAAATATTTTACAAATTTCTCTTTTGAACCATAGTATTCACTCTAAAGTGTGACTTTAAGAATCACTGAATCCCAGAATTACAGAATAACTGGGGTTGGAAGGGACTTCTGGAGATCATCCAGTCCAAATCCCTGCCCAGGCACAGTCACCTGGAGCAGGTGATGCAGGAATGTGACCAGGTGGGTTTGAAATGTCTCTAGACAGGGAGAATCCACAACCTCCCTGGGCAGTCTGTTCCAGTGCTCTGCCACCCACAGTGTAAAGTTCTTCCTCATGTTGTGTTTTAGTTTATGGCCATTGCTCCTGATCCTGTCCCTGGGCACCACTGGACAGAGTCTGGGACCATTTTCTGACACCCCTTGCAGATATTTGTGGGGATTGATGGGATCCCCTTTCAGTGTTCTCCTCTCCAGACTAACCAGGCCCCTCTCTCGCCGTCTCTGCTCGTCACAGACATGCTCCAGACCCCTCATCATCTCTGTGGCCTCTGCTGGACCCTCTCTGGTATCTCCTGGTTTGTACTTGGTCTGCTTGAGTCCCAGCCGCATTAGCAGNGCTTCTTGCTAGTATTAAACTGCCTTGTCTTAACACCCACAAGTTGCTGTCATCTTATTGGTAAAAGGGAAGGGGCAAGAGACTGTCTGGGTGCTTGGCATCCAGCCAAGGTCAACCTGTTACGTGGTTTTTCTTGAACTCTGTGGCCCAGAACTGAACACAATATTCCAGATGTGGCGTCACTAGGGCTGAGTAGAGAAGCAGGATTTCTCCCCTCAACCTGCTGGCCACACACTTCCTGATGGACCCCAGGATCCCATTGGCCCTCCTCAGGGCACACAGCTGGCTCATGGTCAACTTCTCACCCACCAGGATCCCCAGGTCCTTCTTGTCACCCATGAGGACCCCCAGATCTTACTCCACAGAACTGCTCTCTGGTGGATCAGCCCCAACTTGTGCTGGTACTGGGGGTTATCCCTCCCCAGTTGCAAGACCTGCACTTGCCCTTGTTGGACCTCATTAGGTTTTTTTCCATCGAACTCTCCAGCCTGTCCAGGTCCCATTGAATGGCAACACAGCCTTCATGTGGATCAGCCACTGCCCCCAGTTTCTGCTGAGGGTCCATTCTATCCCTTTATCCAGGTCAGTAATAAACAAGTTGAATAGGACTCGCCCCTGTATTGACCTCTGGGGAATGCCACTGACTACAAGCCTCCAACTGGATTCTACTCAGCTGATCACAACCCTCTGAGCCCTGCTGTGCAGTCAGTTCTTGATCCACCTCACTGTCCATGCATCTAACCCACATGTCCCAAGCTTACCCACAAGGGAATTATGTGAGACAGCGTCAAAAGCCTTGCTGGAGTTGAGGTAGGACAACACTCACTGTTCCTCCCTTGTCCACCCATCTTTCCATGCCATCAGAATACCTCCATGAGAGCAAAGGCATGATATGGAAAATTAAACAGCACCTCTAGGCAAGAAGCCTTCGTGTCACAGGAGGTCCAGCTCAGAGGTGCTTAAAGGCTGCAGGGTCTGTGTAGCCCCTTGCTAGCCCTTTGAGGGTTAAGCCAGTGAACAGAGGATTAGGAAGACATGAGCAGCTCTTCTTGGTTGAGAATACTTTAAGTTTATCTCACTCTGGTGGCAACATGCTCCCCAGAGGGTCCTAAGCTTAAGGAAGCAACCAAGGAAAGCCAAAACTACTTCCTGTGAACAGACTCTTATGGGGGGGTTTAGCCAATGAGAAGGGAGGGGAAAAACTATTTGGAGAAGGGCAGGGGGGTTAACAGAACATTCCAACTTCAGGGGGTAACAGAATTATATAATACAGAAATACATAATATAGAAATACATATTAATTACACATTACAACACTACAGATCAAGTACAATTCTCTGTTACCAATTCTTACGCTATTAAAGATGTGTTTATGATGTTATAAAACCCTATTGAAATGTGAGTGGCTAGGTTAAACTTGTTAATTCTGGAAAGCACCTTTCTCCCAATTTGTTAATGAAAGAACATCTGTTCTCAAAAACAGAGTGAGTATAATTGTGATAGATAGCACTGAAGTGGTTAAAAAAAAATTATTATACTCTGGATTATTTCTGATGAGTTCCAGTTACACACAAGTGAGTTTACATATAGAAAAGACTAAAAAATTATTAACTAAAGAGACATTTGCAATGAGTTCATATATGTATATTTATATGCTTGTAAGCGTATGTGTTATTTATAAATGCAATAAACCAGATGTGTCAGTTCTCAAAGAAAGCATCCTGGTTATATAAAATCCCTTTCCTCTTTTTGTTGTCTTTGCCACTATTGACTGAAAACTATATAAATATTCCCTTTGGATCTTTCCTCTCCAGACCCCAAAACTTGCTGGATGACCTGTCACAGAGGACAATATGTATATAATACGTATATAAGTGTATATGTATGTGTGTGTATATGTAATGTATGTTACATGTATAATAAATATATATGTATATAAATATATATATATATCATATGTATATCAAGGACAATATGTAACACTTCAGCAGAAAACTGGAAGCAATGCAACACTATTTACGCAGAGTAAAATATAAGCCAAAAGTTATTTAGAATGTTGTTTAACATGTTATTTAAAATTATATTCTGTTCAGAGGTAAGGACCTATCAATTTTAAACCAAATAATGATTGAAGTTACACAACACAGATGCTTTTGACTTTAGAAAACAACCTCCACCACAATCACAATAAAAGATAAAGCTCACGAAGCAGGAAAAGTGAAAGTCCTTCACATTTTCAATGACTCCAAACTAATTTGAAGAAGGTTTTTTTTTTTCACGAAAATGATAGCAGTATATGACTTAATTATTTGATTAAATGCTGGTCTTTTCACAAAAAATATGAAGTAAATGTCCTATCTAACATGTCTGAAATACTAAATCATGGGACATCCTTAAGATGCATACGAGGAAAAAGCCACAAGCATTCAAATGTCTCTCCATGCTGCAATCACAAGATATGACTTCCAGTTGCATTGCACAAAATAAATTTCATTGCTCATCTTTGATTACGATGAAACAGCCCAGAATGACCAGAATAATCTGATCAAAAGAAAAAAGATTGTCAGGAGCCAGAATCAAATCTGAAGAAATTGTTTGTTGTGAGGAAAAAAAGTGGCAGCTACATTGACAAACAAGTTATATTCCTCAGTCAGGACAGTCACCCAAAGGGTTTTTTAAGGGATCATCCCACTTGTAGAGGTGCTACATCATCAGGTTGGGGGTGGAGTCCTAATATTAACAACTTAAGGAAGCAAATGAAACAAATGTGGGGAAACATTGCCTTTCATAAATGAATTTTTCTAAAACTGTCACTCATACTTAATCTCTTAATCAGAATTCAAACAGACAAACAACACTTTTCTGTATGTGCATCATTAAATCATAGAAAGGAACCTCCCAAAACAGGCATTTGGAGATTGACTAAATTTCTTATTTTATCTCAAATTATCACAATCAGTCAAAATAAAACATTGTACATAATGCTTAATTCAGAAAAGCACAAATTTATTGCATCAAGGACGTGCTGAGAACAGAAAAATTTTCTGTGTAGTCCGGTCATATAAAGTTCAGTTTCTTATTTGTTTTTATTTTTCTCATGAGGTGAAAAAATATATTTTCATATAGAATAGATTTATACCCATGTACAATGAATGAGTTTTATTTTTCACACATGGTAAGAATTGAATTGTAATAATGTCATGGTTTGTTTACAAGCAGGGGGGTGTGCCTGCCTGGACAGTGCTGGGACCCCTGTCCCGCAGCAGGGTGTTGCAGGCCCAGCCCCCTCTTCCACTTTCCCCCCCAGTCTGCCACGGCCTTGGCATGGGGAGGCCCACGGCCCTGGGACCTCCCGCCTGCTGCAGTCCCTCGGACCGGGGCATGGTTTTGGTGTCCCCATCCCCTGGTGGGGCCATGGCCAGCCACAGCCCCAGGGCGTCCCGGCTATGGTGAGCTCCCGGCATGGGGGGCCTGGCTCTGGGCCCAGTGCCTGCCCCAGGCAGCGCAGGCCTGCGGGGTGCCTGCACCCAGTGCCCCCGGTGGCCGGGGCGGTAGGGGGGTCGCGGGAGGCTGGGAGAAGACAAACACCATTTTGGCTAAGCCACATGGTGGAGGTGGGGAAGGTTTTCCAGCAGTTTGGCACCAGAAGTAGGCGGGGGGTGAAAATGAACCAATGGGGGTGCAAGGCTATGCCCTCCTGGGGTGGAAAAGCGTGGGAAAAAGGACATCATGCAGGTGTGAGATGCAAAGAATTCTGGGCCAGGACAAAAAGAGATAAAAGCAGCAAAGCCTAGACGCCATCCCTTTGTTTCGGCCATGTGAAGTTCCTGAGAGGGTGGCTGCTGCAACTCGGATCCCTTCCCTGCATCACACACTTCTGATTTGGCCAAGAGGATCACCCCATCCTTTCATTTGTGTGGGTTTTTTTCCCTCCCTGCCTGCCCTCGGAGTTTAATTAGTTTAATTTTCAGGTTTTTATATTGTTTGATAAGAGTGTTTCTTTTAACATAAGGGTGTTCTTAATACATATTTTTGTTCTCTAATAGAAGTTTTCTCTATCTTTATACTCAGATGAGTATTCACTTCAACTTTTCCTTTTAAACGAGGACATATATCACACATTTTTAAAGTTTTCTTTCTGTATTTGTATTTTTGCCATTCTCTGAAACTACAAGGAAATACAGTTTCACATGGACTTCTATAATTTATACTTTTAGCACAATTTTCATTCACAACACACAGTTTTGTGACACTTGCATATGTAGATTTCATTTATTTTAAAATAATATTGCATACCAGGTTATAATTTTATGCTGATTGTGCCAGAATTTATCATTCATGAGTATGACAAATAATTAAGAGAACTAGTCAGTTTGAAATCTGTGTTTGTGTGAGTTTTTACTAGTTTTAACATATATTTTTGAGCTATACTTTCTGGTTCTTTTGGAAAAAGACTCTCTTGGAATCTTTTGGCATTTTAGAAACAGATGGACTTTCATTACTGTCTATTTTTGTTCCTCTATGTCATTTTTTCCCCCCTTTGATGGGAACTGGAATGGAATACCTAAATACTTATGACTCTAATCAGGCCTTCTTCTAGCAGTCCATTTACCCTTTAGCACTTAATCAGGATGGACATATTTAAAACATCAAGTCCGAATTTTGGCCTTCCTGTGGTCAAAAGACACTTTTTCATAGATTTAAACAAGTTCATGACTCCATCCTGTGGGGCAACTTCTTTGGAAAATGTTTTTGTGTCATTTCCTAGCAGCTAGCTGTTAGTAGCACTTTAAATACAAGAGATTTAGCAAGGACAGCCTAAAAAATCTCTCCAGAGTCATGCTAGTGTGATTTTGGTATTGATTTCCAGATAGTTCCTTATGTCTCTTTGCAAATTTTTGGGTGTGAGTTTATCTTATTTTTCTCAAACTGTGTAGGTGTCATACATGATAGATTGAAAATAATCACATTTAAGTTATTCTACTACATCAAATCTTTCCTTGGATTCTCACCCTATGAGAAGGAATGACTCTCTCTTACCTCTTCAATTTTCTTCTCCATGTAATCTTGTGTTTTTACACAAGTGAAAAATATTATTTTGATAAGTTCATTGCAAAGTATAACTCATACGGATATCGATAAATGTCTTCTGGTTTTATTAGCATTTTCAAATTGTAGCCATAAAAAATAGAGAACAAGAAAAGGTGGAGCCTCTTTTATAAACTTCCTAATTTCAGTTTAGTTTAACTTTTATTTCAGATTTTTTTGTCTAGAGGTTTTTAAATTCTGGGCCAAATCTTAAACTAGAGAGACTCAATTTCATTCTGGGTGTATCAATGGGATTTGATGGATACAAGATTGAAAGCACCATCTGGACATCAAAAAAATTAACAAATTTAGCATTAACAAAAACAAATTCACAGTCCATTTCAAATTACTTCTCTGTCAAATTGGGCAAGGATTTTTTCTTTTTTTTTTTTTTTTTGCTACATAGAATTTCACATATTAAAATTATTATCACATGGACTGCATACTAAACCACTATATTTATAATATACATTTTCGTCTCCACTATGAAATTTGGTGTCTTCATTTAAGTCCTTAACAAAAAATTCAGGTCTACTTTCTGATATCTGCATCAGCATAGTTTTGGATTTTAAGAAACTGATGTCAAGAAGCAAAAGCAGTGGCAGAAAAGTCACAATGTGGTGAGTACTGAGGCCAAGTTGTTGAGAACACAGCTGCGCTGGGCAGGGCACATTTCCAGGATGAAGGATCACCACCTCCCTAAGATTGTGCTTTATGGTGAGCTCACCACCAGCTGCTGCAATAGAAGAGCCCCCACAATGAGAATATAAGGACTCCCTGAAACAACATCTCAGTCTTGGCCATATTGGCCACCATCAGTGGTCCACTCTGGCCTCAAATCGGGAGACACAGAGACACATCATCTGTAATGCTGCTGCCTCCTTCGAAAACTCACATAGAATTACTCTCAAGGAGAAAAGACAACGTAGAAATAACTGTGCCTCGTCAATACCACCTAAGGAGACTTTTAGCTGGGCCTTTTGTACCCAGACTTATCTATCCCACATCGGCCTTTTTAGCCATCAGCACACTTGTACCAAGTGTGGGTAGAGCCCTTCCCATATCTTCGTTCATGAAGCTTAGCCGCGTTGATGAAGCTGATACATCTTAAATTCTAACTTAGCCCTTCCTGTTCAGCTCCATTTCAAAAGCAGACATGTCAGGTTACAAAGCTCATTATGTCACATGGCACAGACTCTTGACTTCTAAAATAGGCTGCCATATATACCTCCAGATATACAAGTATATACAGGTAGATATATATGTGTTCACTCCAAGTGAATAGCAACAAAAACTTTTGATCCACAAGGGTTGTATGCAGCAGTATATGACTTACTTTGGCCCAAAGAAAGAAAGAAAAGTACAGGAAGGATACAAAGGGCATCAAAGCACCAAGTGTGGAAATTAGTTAAAGTAAGAAAATAAATATTGTGCTATTTATTAGCCTGCCCAGCATAGAACCTGAACATTCCCCATATAGCAGATCTGCCTCTTTTAGTTCACAGCAATACCTGAGTGACATGCAGAAGGAATTTATAAGTTCAAGAAAACCTTGCAGATCCAGTAGTCAATTAACAAAAACCAAGCTCTATGTTATGTGAAGGTACTGCCTCAACTTCTGCACTCTTTAAGGTATAAATATTTGTCTGTTAGTAACAGAAGAGGCTGACCACAGATCAATCAGATGATATGAGTGATTAAAGACGCCTTCAGGGTTCATATTGTTTGTTTGGTAACCAAGAACAAATACAGGTTTGCTCAAATTAAAAAAGATCATGCTGCCTACCATGAAACCAGCCTTTAAACAGAGGACCAAAAGGATACGTCAAGGCTGGAAGTATCTTGAAGCCTTATTGAAGTAAGGCCATTAAAATAAGAAATATCATCAGATTTACGACAAGGTAAATTTTTACTACTATTTACACAAATATAACTTTTATTTACAATATTTATAGCATTTTATATTCAAAATTTTCCCTGGAACTATTAACATCTCCCTAGAGCTTTTTTATAAACAACTCAGTATAGTACTTTCTTTAAAACCGTGAGAAGACAGCTATTATCTGAGTTGGAGTAAAAGAGTTATACATATAACTATTTCTCTGCATGTAGTAGTTTCATCATAAGTCAGTCAACTAACTCAGGGGACTCAGCGAAGACCAGTGTGTGATTACTGTTCCTGATCTCTAATTTTGGTCATTCTTCGCTTCCAAAACGCTAAACAGAGAACTACCACAGCCAGGAGCTTAGAGGTGCTCTTGGATCCTCAGGATAAATCCTCACACAAGGTCCTTAACTGATGGTTGTCAGACAGTGATGTTGTGAAGTGTATACATCCTTGGAAATATTTAGAATTTGTCTGGGCAGGGTGACCCTCTGGCAGAGGGCTTAGAACAGTGACCTCCAGAAGTCCCTTCTAACCTCAACTACTTTGTGAAATTCCTAGTGGCAACAGGAAGAGCTTGGATCAAGGGCATTGTCAAATGGTGTGACATTTTGCATGTCCTTAAAGAAAACCTTAACGTATTTTTTTTAATATTTTCATATACAGCCCTGGCAGAACAATACTAGGTTTCCGTACAGAGGCAGGATCCTCACTGGAGCCTAAATGCAGTCTTATTTCAATAACCTTGTTGCTGCATATGCATTCTCCATGACTGAATTATGTAAGAGCATATTAAAGTATATTTGTACTTGTCTGTATAACCAGAGCCTGACTAAGACATATTATACATGCTGACTTTATGGGGGAAAAAAATGCCAAAAAAGGATCGGTACTGTTTCATATGCTTCTTAAAGCCTAATGAAAACCCACTTCATTGAATTCAAATGTAGCTCTTCCTGAAAGAAAACAGTAAAATTGTTTCTTAAAATAACCTGGAAAAAGGAATCTTCTGTCTGACTGCTAATATATGTTCTGAAGAGACACGTTACCACATCAGATCTTACCATTCCTTGTATTGCTTTTAAATGCGTTATCTTGTCCATATTAATCCACTTGTAGCCTAGAAATATGAAACAGTTTTTTAAAGAACTAACAAATTTATGAACTGTGTAAGTAATCATCAATTTTAATATGTTATCTATTATGACATTATTTCCTATCCTATTGTGTTAAATTTTCCTCCTATTTCCTTTCCATCTTTCTTTAGCTGGAATGAACTACTCCCAGTGACTTTAAATTACTCAGTTTTGAGTGCCAGAATAATCACAGGATTTGAATTAACACAAAAGATGAGTCTATGTTAGGAGACTTAAGGAATTGTGAAACAAACTGTGCTTTCAAATAAAGTGAAAAACAGTAGTAAAATGGTGAAGAGATATTCCCTGCAATGAGACAGCACACTGAAATATAGCTAGCCTTATTTTTCTGTTGCCTTGCTTCAGCTATTGTTTATGGTGAGCATAAGGGTGAAGGTTGCACAGTGCAACCAGAAAAGTTCCTCCGCTACTACAAAGGTAAGAACTACACAAACCTGGATATATGTATCCAGACATGCAGAATTTAGTAACCCTAAATAGGTCAGTCAGCCTAGTCAATCAAAGGAACAATATAGAAATTATGCAAATTTTAATTAAAGATATTAAAGATCACCTTTAAAAGGAAAAAGCACTATTTCCATTGCTTTGGGTGATGGAGAAGGTGTAGGGTCCTGGCTGGGTCTTTAGGATTCTAAGTGACTTTGTGAAAAAAGATCTCTTCATCTCACCTTAATGTCAGACATCTACAACACAGACATTTAGATCTGAGCTAGTTATCCGAATGTCTTTTACAATTGTCTGAGAGAAACAAGCACAATTTATTTAACCTATTTTATACACCTATTTTAGGACAAAATTAATTGTGCTCTATAAATGCTGCTTTTCTCCCCATTGAATGTAGCAGATACAAATGTTATAAGACATGTGTGTTAATACAGTTCTAAAAGCATGAACTGATAAATCCCACCTTGCCACCCTATTTTCTCTCGGCCTTTTTTTCACGGCCACCCACCTAAGCTCTAAGATTTCTGTGATAACTTTTACTTGTCTGTGTATGGATCAATGTAATGGTGTCTTGAATCAGTGGACCACTACAACAGCACCTTTAAACAACCAAGATTTTCTCTCACTATTGGAAGATCAGCATTGTTAATGCATTTGAAAATGCTTTCCTTACCTCAGGGATAGGATAAGTCTACAAGCTCTAGCCCATAAACCACTAAGCAGCTTTGTATCTTGGACAGTTATGAGGACATTTCAGTGGCACTGTCCAGCACTAAAACTTTGTACCACTCTTGCAAAAATATTTTGATTCCTCAGACCCCTCTTTTTTAAAAACCTAACAACTAGACACATGTATTTTTACATGATATAATCTAATTTTTCTATTAGGAAAATATAACCAGGAAAATTCTAAACTTGCTTTTATTCTCTAAAAATTCCTTAAACAGCAGTTTCATATCTATAGCTTAGACATGTGGCTTTGTCTAGAAAGACACCATTTAGAAGGTGAGGAAACTGTCACTATGAAAACAACTTGGAAAAACAAATAAAGAAAGAAACTGCTCTGATTTGCAATTTTAATTTCAGTGTTTGCCTTTTTTGCCTACCTTCTTCTGTCACAGGGTCTGATTCTGTAAAAATTATTTTTATTTGACATAGACCTCCCTTTGCACACACAAAAAAAAATTGGGGGGCTTGCTCAGGCTACAGGGACACGAAAGCAAGATGGTTTTTTTTTGATTCAGGTAAAATCAAAAAAGTAAAATTACTTCCATTTCTGCCAAGGGATAATTTACAATAATGCTATATTGCTGTTCTATAAGAACATTGGATTTGCACACTATGGTAATGTAAATCACCTTGAGAGTTGGCTTCTGGCCTTGCGATATATTTTATCATTTTCTCAGCAACATGATTGCATTAGGACCTTTGTTACTATTTGAGAAAGGGGACAAAAATATTTTTTTCCAGGTCTGAGGTTGTGAAAAATGTCCTGCTTATTTGCATTTTACAACTTATTGGAAAGATCATCTTGCCTTCCAGCTGAGTAGACCATCCTCAGAGCTCAGTCATTTTTATATTATTCATGTTTTGCAGAAATTTGTATTGTTTTACAACATAAAATGTAACACTTTTTCTGCTTTCTGTGGATTTTTTTTTCCACTTCCCTCTCTCTGCCTGTTTATGAAAAGACTTAAGACTTATCTCCTTGAAATGACTTTACATTGGAAATAAATAGAGCCTAAATTCTGTCTTCAGATAAGCATGCAATTTTTTATTGATAGAAATAATAAATTAGATTCACATCCTCTTTCTTCCTCTGTAGCTCTGCAGAAAATGCTCAGGAAAAACAGATGGTATCCTTTCTGCAGAAGTGGTTCTGCCAGGCATAATGACACTTACTTGTCAAGATGAAAATAATGAAATATTAATCCTGTTGCCATTAGTGGTAAGAGAATAAAACCTCTTAAACAGATGCATCTGTTACACTTTAAAAAAAAAGCACTTGTGTTTTGACAGAAGGGAACTATAGGTGCCTGGAAATATCAGGCAGTGTCGGCATAGTTTAGGATGCGTTGATTTTTTTCCCTGTATGTTTCTTCGCCCTTACTGTGAGTATTCTCTGAAAAGAGGTCTTCATCTACCCTGTTTAAATGCTGACAAAAGACAGAACATATAAACATGAACCATCAGATGGAAAAGAGGAGTATCTCCAGGCAGGCTACTGAGTACCCTTTTACGGACACTAAGGATAAAGAGGTTTGAAGAGTCTTTGAATAATAAAAAAGATAACTCCTCAGACATTTAGGAAGGACTTTTTCAAGCCTGGTGGACAACTTAAAATGAAAGGCAAAAAAAAAAGATGCTTGTTTAAAAAAAAAAAAATAGGTGCATTATGATCCTATGAAACATTGTGATTGTTATTTGCAATGTAAATATGGAATGAAGTATGGTTGGCAGAGAAAGAAAAGTCTATAAGGAGCTGTGAAACCTGATGGGTGGCAATTGGTAAGAGAGGCAGAAGGATTAAACAGAGCAAAGCAAAATAAAGAGGTTTCTATTTATACCTTACAACTTCTAAATTTCTATAGACAAGTCTATACTTCCTCTCTAGAAGGAGCCATAAATGTAAATATTTATGAATACATAAAATTGAACACAAGTTAACCCTGACACTAATGGGTAATTCTTTAGTTAATTGACAAAAAGCAGCAAAAACATACTTTCAAATCCCCTTAATTTCAAGATCTGCTGTTCAGCCTTAACAGTTTTAGTGGTATGCTTCTATAATAACCCTATATGTGGCTCATTTCAAAATGCATTTGAAAGCTAAATTGGAATCAGAATTTACAAAACACATTATAATTTCCATCAAACACTGATAATTTCTCCTTCAGTAAAGTGGTGAGCAAAAATGTTCTGTGAAAACAAAAAATTCAGATTGACTTGTAATGATAACCAGAACAATACTTTCTGTTAATGATGATTAACTTGAAAAACAAATAAGTTAAATATACTGTTGTAAAACTCAATCTCAAAATTTGTCTAGATTTTCTTCCAGCAACATTTCTAGGCCTGCCTATGAGTGG
Source organism: Calyptomena viridis (assembly GCA_013390005.1). Classification (NCBI taxonomy): domain Eukaryota; kingdom Metazoa; phylum Chordata; class Aves; order Passeriformes; family Eurylaimidae; genus Calyptomena; species Calyptomena viridis. The sequence continues at coordinate 6,233 of WEIV01006278.1, read as the reverse complement.
CAAGGCCTATTTTATTTACACCTGTCATTTTGTAAAGTGTCAGAGAGTACAAATATTTAAGCTACTTAACTGCCTTATAACACAGTAGAAAATATTGAAAGAGTTTCTAGATTTCTCTATGCTTCTAGTGAGGTTTTTTGTTTGGTTTTTTGGTTTCCTGTTCAAAATTTGAAATTCGTATTGAGAAGTCCTTAGACTATACAGAATTTTTTACAGCTATAAATAAATAGTTAGCAAATTAACTGTAATTCTAATTATTACAAGAAATATCTTGTATCAGATAACAGAAAGTGATTAAATTGTACAGTCAAAGACTCTTTGGTGTCCTACTTGCACATATTTTGAGGAGTTTCCTTGTAACACTTCTGCAATTATGTGTATTTTTTGAAGAAATTTTGTCAATTATACAAGTAATATACACACTGCAGAAGGACAACCCTAGCTAGGAGGATTAAATGGATTTTGACAAACTTACAGTCCACCAGCCAATGAGCAAATGGTCTTTGACACCAGGTAACTATCATTGTAGTCTCTATTAAAGATACCTTAAATTTCACTCAGACTCTGCAGATAAGGATTTAAGGACGAAATACTTGAAGTGGAAACAAAAGACAACTGTAGTGTGGTGAGGAAAGTGTTCAATACTGCAATATAATTGCAAATGGTACCTAAGCATCAGTTATACAAGCATGGTTTGTGACTGTATGGAAAATACACTGACTCTTATATTTATTTTAATAAAATGTCATATAGCTAAAGCATAGAGGGAAAAATATCAAGATTTATTTAAGAAAATTTCCAGCCATAAATATTTCTAACAAAACACACATTGCAGTGTTGCTTCGTAAATTTCAGAGTAAATTTACTGCACACAATAGCCTGCAAATGGTGATAACAAAATATTCAGTCTGCTCTGGAGGCAGGAGGTAGCACAATGACATCTGCTCTTACATCTCTTCTCACTGTCAGCATTCCAAATGCAGAGAAAAAAGAAGGCTGGAAAAAAAATCTGATGTATTTAGTACAAATGACAAATACTGTAAGGAAACAATTGCTCCTAATTTATTATCATGCTGAGATCTGTTCCCTTTGTGTTTATAAACAAGCACAGTTTGTAAGTGAAAACAGAGTGCAGGGGTGTTTTTAGAAAGAAACAAACAGGCATTGAACACTTACATGTAACAGGAAGAAACTCCTAAGAAATAGGTTGTCTTAGACCAATGACTCATCTAAATATATTTATTTACAATTACTACGTCAGTGGACAATGGGAGGGCTACAGATGTCACTTAGCTGGCTATCTCAACTTTCTTCTCTCCAAATTGGAAAGAGATGGAGTCAGTGGGTGGTCTACTACATGGATAAGGAATTGGTTAGCTGGTCTCATCCAGAGGGTCACAGTCAATGTCTCAGAGTCCTCATGGACAATAGTGACCAGTGGTGTTCCTAAGGAGTCTGTACTGGCACCAGTATTGTTTAATATCTTCATTAATGATGTAGATGAAGGGACTGAGGGCACCCCCAGCATGTTTGCAGGTGACACAAAGCTGAGGATGCAGAGGACACACCTGAAGGACAGAGACATCCAGAGGGACCTGGACAAGCTCCAGAAGTGGCCTTTGGGAATCTCATGAGGTTTAACAAGGCCAAGTGCTGGTGCTGCCCCTGAGTTGGGGCAACCCCTGAGGATCCTGGAGAGGAATGAAAAAGTCACAACAGTTTCACATAAACTATTATTAAGAGTTATATAAATTTTGTCATTAAATGATTTTGCTGTGCAAAAGAGAAGTACCACAAGAAATCTTATTCTTATTTAAGAGATCTTGCAGCTAACCTCCAGAGGGGAAAAGAAAAAAAGCCAGCACTTGAACCCCAAGAGTATTTGATGGATCAGGAAGATCAGTATGTTGAGGATTTTTTTAATCTGTATTTCTTCTCTATAGTTATTTTTAGCAGTAAGTTAGAAGGATGAAGCTATCAAAATAAATCTCAGCCTGAACAGAATGGACCTTGAAGAATATATTTCTCCTCAGTCAATCTTGCGCCTCCAGAGTGAACACTAAGTATTTTAAGCAGAAATTAGTAAGTTCTCCCACATTTCTAAACTTTTCTTTTCCTTGGAGTCAGCATAGCAGTTCAGTTTACCATACTTCTGCTTCACTGACCCTCTGTGCCCTGTGCTTCAGGTCCCCCTTGAGGCATAGCTTAAATTTTTTATGAGAAGTTAAGTGTCTGGATCTTAATAACACTGACTTTGGAGTTAAGGCAGTAAGTAATAAAGGAATGAAAATACTTGTGTTACACACTAGAATTAGTCATCCTTGCATTGCTGAAAATATTTGAATGATTCAGAAACATTAAGTGTTTAAGGAACCTGTACCATCGATGGAAAGAAAATTATTTGTGTTTTTATATAGTTCTTGATGTTATTACAGGACTTGCTTATAGTATGAATTAGGTATTTTTAAAACCTGGATATTATTTTAGCTTAAACACAGAGATTTAAATGTGGCAGAGAACCATTAGTGAAGAGTGAAAAGTTAATGTTATTGCATGTAAGGTATGAATTTCACGGTGAAGACAAGAAAATCATGTCATCTGGCAATCTGAATAGAAATGGTTCATTACAATGAAGCACTGTGGGGGAGAAGTTTCTTTAAGAGAAAAAGAAAGTGACTGAACAGAATGAAAGTAGGTAGCAGAAGATTGTCAAAAACAGCAAGTCAGGAAAACATAGTGGATTTACAGACAGTTTTGAAAGTACAGCTCTGCTGTACTGCCATATTAATCGGAACTGTTCTATCTGCAAAGGGCAGGATCTGGAAGAGGTTTTGTGTTGCTTCTTCAAAGACTAATGGTGCAAGTTAAAAGAAAAAAAATATGTACAGGAAAGGAACAATTACTCAGAGATTTTGTCTGGAGCCTACGCTCATTGAGAAGTCAAAGATGTTTTGGGTTGTTTTGCAACTCACTTCCACTTGATTTGACATTTCTTCCAGCCATGTGGAAAGGCTATATTTCCCTTACTGGTTTCTTTCAACTTCTTGAAGAAGCCTGGAAAACCATTGTTTGTTTGTTTATGGATTTGTGAATCTGTTGTTCAATGGCAGTGTTAGGATGAACATTCACACATATACACAGGGCATATAAAACACAGTAAACATACTTAAGTAGTTTTAAAATGTGATGTAAATGGATTTTTTTCTTAAATTCCCCATGCAACTGTAGTGAGGAGGACTTAATGAAGCTAAGTCTAGTCTCTATTAAAAATGAAGTCCAGATCAAGACATTTATTATAGTAAGCACAATTAAAACTGCTACAGCACAACAAATTATAGAGGAATAAACACATTTTGATGAATTCGCCTTCATGTTATTCAGAAAACACATCTCTTTCTACACTGGTTGATGATTAAGCTTTTCTACTACAAAGGGCACTAAAAAATATATTAGAATACACATTAAAACTTCCACATTTTCCTTTGTAATTAGATTTGGATGGTGTTCCTAATTTGTGGGTAGGGCAAAGTGTTTGTATTAAGAATGAACTCATGCATAAAAATATGTATATAGTGAATCTACACAAAGAAAAGAAAGATTCATTTGAACTCTTCTTAACTTTTCCTATCTTTTAAAGACTAAATTACATCTTAGAATGTTTCCATCTCAGTAAAGTGTGGAAGTGTTTTCTTCTTTATTATATTTTCCTCATGGAAGGCATTCCATAAAAAAAAATTAATTGTCACAGCAAAAGTTCTGGCTTCACAGAAGCTTCATGACTCTCAGCAACTTTCATCATTTCTGGATGCAACAGAAGGGAAGAAAAGTAAACAGAGTTTTTCTTTTTCTCCTACCTACTGCTGTAAGAAAAGGAAGCATTTTCTTCCATACCCAATTCTAAGACCTCCCAGAGTTCTCATCTTTTAACAGCCAGAAAGGACTCCCACTATCTGAACAGGATTTGACACAGGCAGGTAGGCCTACCGTTTCTCATGGATGCTCTTGAAGATGTTTACACTTGACTTCCATGAGTTGTTTAAACCTACTTTTCCTGGCACTGTAAACCCATATAGAAACTCAGCAAAACATCTAAACTCTACAGGAAAGATTTCATGGAGAAGTTTAACCATCAAACGCATGTGGAGATTTTACCCTCATTTTTATTGTGACATGACTTATCATCAAGCAGAATTTTCTTCTCCCCTCCAGTTTCCACTGAGTTAATACAAATTTTTACTCCACTGCCACGTGGTATAACAAGCACAAGGATAAATGACAAAGAACAAAATCCTCTTTAACTGATACCTCTATCATAACAAGATCAATATCAATCAATAACTCTGGAAAGCAATAACTCTTCACTGCAGTGCCAGTGAACAACTAGTCTGTGGGGCTTTGACATGGTGGAAATTCTGGTATGTAACATTATATTTCATTCCAGTTAGCATGAACACATGTATTCAGTGTGGGTCAGTGTGACTACTGTGAGAAACAGCCACTCCTCAACTACAGTCACCACCTTCATCTTATTTGCATCCATTTTTTTTTTAGCATCCTATTGAAGTTAGATCAAAGACAAACAATTCTTTCCAGACTTGTTTGATTTTTTTTGATTCCTCAGCCAACTACTGTTCATAAACTTCAAAATCCTTCCAGATTAAAATGGTAAGGTAGTACCTGTGCATCTTGTATTGGTAGAGTGCAGGTTACTGATGTTAAAATTAGCAATCTGTTAAAAGCTAGGGATAAAAAATCTGATAAAATATAGGTTTGCATACTTGCTTTGGATTGATTCTGTGGATACTTCTAATTATCTATGCAGTCATAAAACGAAACATTTGCTCTCTGTCAATCAATGGACCACAATGTAATATCCATTGAATTATTTTTTTCTATCAAAATTATTACACTGATTTTATTACTTCTCCTTAGCTCTGAAAATACTGCCTTGGTATATATTTTTACAAATGAAGTAAAGATATCTGAATGTATTTGTCTGCTTTTTTTTTCCTCTGTGATTTCCCATTTACTCTATATGGCAAGTCATTAAATGATAAAACCACTAGTTGTTGTAAAGGTCTTGCTACATAGGAACTGCACACAGCAATAATTTCTGCAGAGACAAAAACACTAACACAGCGTTAATGGCCTTCAGCTTTCTGTAACAGGTACCACTAAAGACCTGCTAAGCCTGTCCCCTTCAGAGATGAATTTGAGCAGAAATTAAAATATGTAGATGGTTACAAGAAGTTGTATGGAGCGTGAAGATGGTGAGAAATAACCTTGTCAGTCACTCTCACAGTTTTCTGCTTAACTGACAAGCATCTGCATTAATACACGGTTTTTCCTAAGTGCCAGTAATCCATCCAGAGGGAATTAAAGACTGAAAGAAAATGCTAAAAAAATAAGGCTGCTGTCACTGACTGGAAACAGACTAGTTTATTGCCATATGCATATCAAGCCTTTGCTCAGGNAAGCCTTTGCTCAGGGCACATTGTTTGGGGGTTACAAGTGTTACTGATATTTGTCAAAATATGTTTTCCCTTTCTACCTGTAGCTTTACTCTGTCTCTGTCCAAAATAATGAGCCTGTTGATCCAAGTGTTTTGCTGTGATGAAACGGTGCTTGGCAGGCATGAGGCTGCTGAGGAAAGTGCTGTACACACAGAAGGGCTTTGATGAACTCTCTTCCCAAA
>WEIV01006277.1:74040-96028 GCA_013390005.1 Calyptomena viridis | reverse complement strand
GACCAGCATGCCACTGTGATCCATGAAATATGAAGCTTCATTATGTTCATACAGTTTTTTATTTCTGGGCATCAGCAGAGGAGTATGCAGCTTGATGGCTCCTGCACAAAAATCGGAAAATGCTATTCTCTCATTTCAGAAGTAACATCTGCTTTTTACAAGTTCATGAACAACCTTGCAGGGCATGGTAATGTCAATCCATGCATTTTAAAAATTGCGTTAAATGTCCTTAATAGACCTCACTCTTCTACATTTAAAAAAGGGCATAAACAAACTTTGATGTTCCACCTTGCACGCTTCTTGCTTGGGCTCAGCAGGCAGCTCACACAGTAATAGAGGAGACTGCCAATTCCACAGNAGTAATAGAGACTGCCAATTCCACAGCCCAGCAGAATCCTCACCTTTCCATCCTTCTTTAAACACCACCTCTCACAAAAGCATGCATATGAAACAGATGAGAATCTCTGCAGTTACCAGTGGTACTGCTTTGGTCTAGCAGCACTTCCATACAGAACAACTATTAAGACATGTCTTAAAATCATACTAGAAGTATTTACGTATCATTTTAAAACCTCATAAATACCTTCTTTTTCTGGCTGTATTTTGCCACCATCTATCTGTATAAATCTGATCTTCATTGAAACCTTACACTTAATAGTATCAGTAATCACTGAAAAATAGTTTCCCGATTTAAATTCTCTAGTGATTCTCAGTCAGATATTACAAAAGCTTAACTCATGTCTTCCATTAGATTTCAACATAAAACTTATAAATCAGGAAAAAAACAGCCCCATATAGGAAGAAATTTTTCTAACCATTACAGATGGCAGATAATCTAATAGAAAAAACAATATATATGCAATTCCCCCCATTTTTTCCCAAAAGAATGAAAATATTTCAGTCTCTAAAATGCTGACAAACACTTTCTAAAGTCTGTCAAGCTTTAAGGAGAGGAGGGCATAACTTCTTTCTTGACTTCACAGTTCTCAGTTTCTCATTCTTTTGTATTGCCAAACTTTCATCATGTTTCATCAGGTTGTGATATATCAAGAAACCTCCCTGTTTCTATTTTAGAATTCTCTATATTTATATAAAATAGTAGCATGAACACCTATAAACTGACACAATTTATAACACTTCAAGTGTGACAGTGTCTGCATGAATTTTCTTCCTCTTAAAAACTAATTTTAAGCAAATGCTATTACTAATGACTGGACAGATTCCTGGAAAGAAAAACAAAAGACTATTAACCATCATGGCATCAGCTATGGCTCAGGAAGTTCCTGAACAGCAAGTCACTACCAAGAGTAGCATCACTGAAAGTACCACCATATACTTGCTGTTTTGACACTCTTCCTTACGTCTTTCCCATTCTGGCAATGTTCAGAGACAGATTATTGTGCTATATGGATGCTTGTCTTTCACTATAGACCTATTCTTACACTCAGATCCAGATTTTGCCCAATACTTCCTACCTCTAAAATCTCATACAGACTTATCAGAACAACCACATACATTCAAAAATATAATTAAGATTTTCAATGTTCTTTCTGTAGAAAAAGTAAATCATTCAGACTTAAGTACTATTACTGGGACAGCAAAATAACAGAAAAAATATTATAAAAGCTTCAAGCAATGTGCAGCTATTGAACATACTTTCTGATTCCTCCTACAGCAGTAAACCCACTCCATTCTCTTAAATCCATTCAATCACAAAAAAGGAAATTAATGACTTTTGTAAACACACCCACCGTGTCTTTTAAATATCCGGCTGACAATCTCACACACATGCTGCTGTATCTTGGCTGCCCAAATAGAAAAACTACCCTGAAACCATCACAAATAAAAAGTACATATATAATTCATATGCGATGAACACTCCATGTAGGTAATCATTCCATGTAACATAGGCAATAAAGATTCTGCTACCTTGTCTCACTATAATAAATTGCTATGCAATAGTAAAAAACAACTACAGCTATCCAAAGCATTATTCCACTGTGTCACCCTGTATTTCTTTTGATTTAGAAAGATTTAAGAGTAGATAAACCTAGAAGAATCACTTTGATTAGAAAGGGAAGAGAATAGTCAGAGGCAACACTTTTTGTTGGCAATAAGATGAAAGTACCGTTAGTTTAACAGAAACTCAGAGTACAGAAAGCAATCATCTGGACATAAGCTTAAAGCCTTAGCTGCTACAATCAAACACTGCAGGTTTCTTCACTGAAGAATGAATGTAAGGTTCAAAGGGGAAGTGGCTATACAAACCCACATAGGACAGACTATAGTTTTAAATGGGAACCAATGTGATGGTTAATCTTAAGAGATAATGCAATTCTTTCAAACACGTTAAGAGTTTACCCATATAAACATATTTTTTGAAAATTCAACACAGGGAAAAAAGCCAAACCCATACACCCGCTGAACACCTACAAACCTTCAGCATATCACTGTCATAGGTATAGTCTATTGCTGGAGATATACGCTGTGAAAATATCTGACTCATCATAGTCCGGTAGGCCTTGCCGTCCACATTGGCTAAGGTATGGTGGAGTACTTCATGGAGTTCAGACTCTTCCATCTGTGGTGGTGGAAGATGCTCACTTTTTAACAGCTCCACAGCTGTTGGCCGTGCTGCAGGATCATGGTTCAGGAGCCATGTAATAACCAATCTCTACAAATAAATTAGAAGTATTTACAACAAATCTCTTAGTCACATCACTTCAGTAAGAAAATCATGAGACTCTACAGGGGATAAAAAAGCAGATTCTGAGTCTTTTGGGCGGATATTATTTGCTTACTAAAGTATCTTTTATTATCATCTGAATAAATTTACTAAATTACAAAACTTATTAGAAATGTGCCTCCTAGTATGACAAAGTATCCTTTGCTGTTCTATAGTATGCTAGCTCTGGCATCTTATCATCAACAACGTTAAGAAAATGCAGAATTGTATGCATGAAAAGAGAGATTTGAGAGGTACAAATACTAAAGAAAGGGCAATCTTCCTGGCATATGTTAGTAAAATGTACAAGATGGAAACACTTTTATGGCGCTAGTAACATGCAGATTGCTGTTCTACAAGTGTAACACAGAAAGTTAATACTAATGGTCAACAAAAGAGTTGACTAGCACAAGGAAAAAGCTGTCTAGGTTGTTCAGAAAAGATTACACTGCTCCTTATCACTTTATTCTCTGCCATGGAGGCTTCCAGAAGGTCAGAGCAGCCAACTGAGCTTGCACACCTCTTACTGTTCTGTGACACAGATTTCTTTCAAAAAGTTTAAGTTAAAAGTTACACAATTTAGCTGCCATTTCTCTGTGCATAAAAAGTCAAAACTGTTCCTCAAAGCTAAAAAGATGGGCCAGTGAATGCTGAATTTCTTTATGACTCTGCTCAGGGAATTTCATGGCTAAATATATTTCCATGTCAACTTATAATATTCTTTAGAGATTTTCTTTCCTTACTTTACTCTAATGTCATGTAAGAACTTGGCAGAACATACTAAGTGAGGAATTAAGTGGGAAATTAAGGGGGGAAAATTATAATTAATATTTCCTGACAGGGAATAGCTAATAGTTAAAATATCTTCAAAATTACCTGCTTTGCATGCTTGACTTCATCAAAGTCCTTAGGAAATACAATAGTGGGCTAACAAAAACAAAATCCACATTTGAATTTTAACAGGCAGTTCTGCTTGCTCAGATTAGTCTAATTTTTAAGTTCTATATACTTATACAGAGAAACTAAGCATCTTCATTGCCCATGGAAAAACAAACAAAACCCNAAAAAAAAAAAAAAAAAACAAAAACCCCGGCAAATTTAGTTTGAAGAGGTAAAAGAAAAAAGAATGTTTTTTGCACAAGGAAAATACAGTCCATAATCAAAAGCATTCATCAACTATAAATAACAACTGAGAAAGACACACCAGGCCTAAACCTCGATATGCTAAAGCTGTGGTGCCTTTATCTGACATTTACACTTCTAATATTCTGCAGTATACACATTAGTTTCATACACAGAACACTGACTGATGGCAATACCATCAGAGTCCACAATGCGTTAAAGGAATGTCAGTGCCATCTCCAGTTTTATTCTTCACATTTCATTTTTGAAAACTTTGTTTTTAAGCACTCCCTATCGAAACGTTTTCTGCTGCATTTTACATCCTTTTACTTCTTTTCCCGAACTACTCGATGCATCAAATTAGTATATTTCATATCTGTGTACTTACCAGCCTTAGCTGACCAAGAACAAAGATTCTTTCTGATGCAGTATTCATAGGATGGTAAGACATTTCGAAGAATATTATACCCAGACTGAACAGGTCCACTTTCTAAGGAACAATAAAAATGAAAGCTTACATATAATGCCTATTAATCTTCTGAAGAAGAAAATAGCAGAGGTAAAAACATAATGGTTAGGTTAAATTTCACAGTTTATTACAGCTGCAGAGAAGGGTGGGGGGTTTTTTTGTGGGTCTTCTTGTGTGTTTTTTACCATTTTAAAAATTTTTTGTTAAAAGACACAATCCACTATGATTTGGTAGACTTCAATGCCTTCTGCCATCACAGCACTGCCATGATGTAAATGATGGTCACACTCAGAAGAGTTGTGGTCAACAGCTCAATGTCCAAGTGGAGACCAGTGATGAGCGGATGTTCCTCAGGGTTTGGTATTGGGAATGGTGGTGTCTAACATCTTCATCAGTGACCTGGACAGTGGGACTGAGTGCACCTCAGCAAGTCTGCCAACGACACCAGGCTGTGTGACGTAGTCAGTATGCTGAAGGGATCTTATGCAGAGCACCCTGGACATGCTTGAGATCTGTGAAGTTCAACACAGCCAAGTACAAGGTCCTGCACCTAGGCTGGGGCAATCCCAAGCACAAACACAGGCTGGGCAGAGAACAGATTGAGAACAGCCCTGAGAAGGACCTGGAGGCGCTGGTTGCTCAACATGATCTGACAGTGCACACCTGCAGCCCAGAAAGCCAACTGTATTCTGAGGTGCCTCAAAAGCAGTGTGACCCAGCAGGTCAAGAGAGAGGATTCTCTTCATCTACTCCACTTTCATGAGAACCCACTGGAGTACTCCCATAGCATCCAGCTCTGGGATCTCCAACGTAAGGACATGGACCTGCTGGAGCAAGTCCAGAGGACCATGAAGATTATTAAATGGATGGAGCACCTCTTCTATGAGGAAAGGCTGAGAAAATTAGGATTGTTCAGCCTGGACAAGAGAAGGCTCTGGGGAGAATTCAATGCAGTCTTCCAGTACCTAAAGGGGGTTACAAGAGAGCTGGTGAGGGACATTTTACAAGAGCATTCAGTGATAGGCCAAGAGGGAATGTCTCTGAAGTGAAAGAGGGTAGGTTTAGATTGGATATTAGGAAGAAATTCTTAACTGTGAGGGTGGAACAGGTTGCCCAGAGAAGTTGTAGATTCCCCATCCTTGGAAATGTTCACGGCAGNGAGACTTCATTGCAGTCTTTCAGTACCTAAAGGGGGTTACAAGAGAGCTGGAGAGGGACATTTTACAAGAGCATTCAGTGATAGGCCAAGAGGGAATGTCTCTGAAGTGAAAGAGGGTAGGTTTAGATTGGATATTAGGAAGAAATTCTTAACTGTGAGGGTGGAACAGGTTGCCCAGAGAAGTTGTAGATTCCCCATCCTTGGAAATGTTCAAGGCAGCATTGGATGTGGCTTGGAGCAACCTGGTCTAGTGGAAGGTGTCCCTGCCCATAGCAGGGTGTTTGACCTAGATGATCTTTGGGGTCCCTTCCAATCTAAGCCATTCTATGATTTTATGACTCCCACTTAGAAAACTTTCTTGCTTTGAAATTCAGTTTGTCTCTGCATAAAACAGGATTTTCTTCGATGAAAAAAATGCACCTCCACCTTCCAAAATCACAGTCTAGAAATCCCTAAGACCAATATATACTTTTGATGATGACATGTTACCTTAACACTGTAAGCTTTCTATCCTATTCAGGTATGAACATGCTTTCAAATTTAAGTTCCTTGTCATGATCACAGCACAGGCAGAAAAGCTGGCTTGCCCACATCCTTCTACCCTTGGTTTCCTCTTGAAGGAACATTTAATTCCCCTCATTATCCCAGCAGCCCCACCACACTGAATTCACATACCTACAGTGTTCCACACTGAATTCACCTTTGCTGAGGATCATACCTGCTACACCTTAGATTCCATGCTACCTTTTGATTAAGTCTATTCTAATTATACCTGATTATATGTAGATTTAGTGCTTCCTTGGACCTCTGGGCTGACATACAGCGCAGTGCCAACCATCCCTGTCAAATTACCTACATGGCAAAAGATGAGAGTATTAGTTTCAAGAAAGTAGGAAAGAAATGCAAAAAAACCCCTCATTCATCTTCTCTTTCATCTAAGTTGGAGTGCAGTCCTTATTGAGAGAGACCCAGCTAAGAACAGTTTGCAAAACGGATAGTTCTTACCTTCACGTGTCAAGTATCCATGTCTATCTGTAGCAGCTAAACCTATCTATTGCTTTACAGATTTGTAGTAGGTCAGCACACAAATGCTGTAACTAAATTTCACTTCCATTACATTCATCTTAAGACATACCATTTACTAAAAAGTTTTCTCAAAACACAAAAGTCAATTTCTAACAGGTGGTGTTGAAAAAATGCCCAACCAAAGAAAAGACTCTGAAGTCTTGAAATTGTCTTGTATAGGCAAGAGAACAGAAGTGCAGATGGAACAGATATACAGCATATTTATATATCTCACCATTGAGGAAAGCACTGATTTATAGCAGAAGGCCAGCAGTGGAAGCAAATTAATTTTTAGATAACAGACAAAATTGCCAGATTATATGTAATGTATCTACCCAAAAGTTGATGGTTGGTATGCCCTGTCCCTGGCCCCAATAAAAAACTGAGTTTCATTTTCAAAGAACAAATGGGAACTTTTAACACATTATACAAGACGGCAGAATATAAATGTTTGCACAAAATAATTTAGAACAACCTGCAATGTAAACTGACCTGATGGGTCAGACATAGCAGAACCATCTGAGGGATTTTCTTCTTGTTTAGAGACCACCTGAAAGCAGCAAGAGACAAAATAGCATGTGAAACCCTTCTGTTGGCTTTTATTTCCACTTTGGTTGGCAGTGCACAGTTTAATTCTAGAACCTTAGAAATTTTAAAAAGTTTATGGCATTCACAAGATAAAAACATCATGCTCATTGGACTTTGTGTTTTATTTTCATCTTTCAGGTAACTACATCAACATATTCAAGAGTTTTTTTAATTCACTTCAAGCTGTACTTACTGCATTTGCTGGATGATCTGTAGCTAAACCAAAATCACCAATTTTCACATGATCATATGAATCTAAAAAGATGTTCACTGGTTTCAAGTCTCTGTGGATCATTCCCTGTTACAGCAGGACAAAAAAAAAGACCCACAGAATATTAAACACAATTAAAAACAACACTCTTCATAAAAGACTGGAAAATTGTATTACATACTTTCATTACAGTGGGAAGTCTACTGCATTAAGTCACTGAAGATTAGTCTTGAAGACACACTATAGTCTGTAGCCCAGAAGCTATAAACAATTTTCAGTGCTACCAGATATCTAATAAATTGGTTTTAAAAGACGGTCAAATTTTTATCACAAATGGGTAAAATCCAAAGTGGTTTATTATAAAATTCAAGCGAAAGATAAAATACTAGAAACCCCAAGAATAGTCTAGTAACAGAAAGGTCAAAGAGAAAAAAACTTGGTAATAAATGCTCCAAACTTAATATGAAGAAACCCATATAGAAAAACACATAGCACAGATATTACGGACAAGTAATAATCGTCATATTCACTAACCTTTTCATGGATGTAAGCTAATCCATCCAAAATTTCTCGGAAAAGCCTCCAAAGCCGACTGGTATCTTCATATAACCCTTGGTCAATAGTGTCCCTTAATGTGCTCTTTTCACAATATTCCATCTTCAGTTGTGCATCATAAGAGACAGAGGGAAGAAAGAACAGTTTTGTCAAGAAAAGAGACTATCAGAAACTTTTATCAGTATGTATATTAATGCCACCATTCAGGATCAAGTAGTATCCCCCAAACATTCAGCTGTTTGGAATTTTTCTTAGAGTTGACTTTTAGCTAGAAAACATGCATTCACTTCTGGGTCCTACTCCATTTTCTGGGACAATGGCACAAGCTTGAAGAGTAGCAGATTCTCTAACATAAATGTTAAAAAGCTGAAACCAGCCAACCCATAATGTGTGTTTAAGCCAAATTGAAAAGAATCTCTAGCTTTACTTTAACTGGCATCTTAACTGTTTGTATTATGAATATACACAACGCATGCAAACAAGCTTATTAAAATCTAATTCCATTTAATTGTATCTTCCTTCCAGACAAGTTCTAGCATTAAGTGCATTTTTAAAAATTGCACCTCATCACAGAACAGTTAGCTATCATAATCGACTTCTCTCAGAAACAGCCTAACTCCTAACAAAAAGGACATGTCAGTAGCAAAGCCTGAAGCTGCAAACCTACAGGAATTTCATTTTGTGCCCACTGTTAGAGCCACACATTTGTATGGCTCTATTTGTATTAAGATAAAGTGCATACACAATACTATGCCATTGAAAAGAATGAGGAAGTTTTCACATCTGTGAAAAACAACTTGCCCTCTGGAATTTAACACAGTAGATTTCAACTCCACATTAGATATTAACACCATAACCAAACTGAGGAACACCAGCTACAGCATTAGGGGTTTAGGATGGATCTTCTAAAAATATAATAAGCACAAGGCAAAATAATGCTTTGGAAGCCATGGACTCAAGGGTTGGCTGGTTGGGTTGTTCTACAGTTAGGTCAGGAATTCCCAGCTTTTACTTTATGTGTTGTACAAATAAATTACATTTACGAAGATATACATATATATTATATACACAATTATATATATTATATATTAATTTAAGCAAACTATATTTGTACATAAGCAACAACACGCATAGTACATTACGCACTATAGCACTACAAAACTTTGCTCTCTCCAGGCACAACTACAGAGCCTCAGAAGGCATAACAAACCATGTGCACTGCACACGGCCTTCCACCAGCCAAGCATTTAGAAAACCAGTCTGTCACAAAAACAACACTGAACTTACTCATTTGCACTTTTAAAGGTCATCACTTTTCTCATGAAAACCAGCAACTAGTCTCTGCAGGTTGAATTAATCAGTATCCTTTTATCTATGTTTGTACCTGAATGTACAGGAAATGCACTGTCTGCATGACTGGTGTCCTGTCTTCTCCTCCATGGCTACTCTTTTCATTGTCTTCTTCATTCTTGATCACAACAGAATTCAACAGAACAGTTAGCTACAGAAAGCTCTGCAGATATTTTTTATTATGCATACTACTACCTTTTAAAGTCTGGAACACATTGATGAGAACTCACTTTCTATAGCTAGATTTGAAAAATAGCAAAATGACACTTTTGTAATGTCACTGCTTCTAAATAAAATAGAAAACCAAGCATGACTTAAAGTGAAAATCAGTAAAGTTTTGCCATCATTAGACACTGAGGGAAAAGCATTCCAGAAGATCTGGATGAAACCTAAATTTCAATCTGTGTCATTTTAAAAAGAGAAAAAAAGAAAAAATTTGAAACTAAAAGACTGCTTGATAAACAACGCAACCCCAACCCTCAACTAATGCTTTTGATATAGTGTGTGTATGTATTATAACAGCAAAAGAACGCACTGCCGTATTGCTAAATTCTATACAGAAAACATCTTCATGCCAATGTACACTATAACAGAAAGAGGAAGGAGATGAAGCTTTAATAAGAGTGTGTTACAGATCATCAGGTTTGGCGATGACATATTTAGATGCTGTAGAAAACTGCATTAGCTTTCTAGTGATAAAGTGCACTGACTGTTCACAGCAAGTGCTGTGACACAATCTTAAAATCAACTAAAACCTTAGACATTATACTGACTTACCCTCTCTTTTGGACTACTAGCAATAGGTATTATGCCCACTTCAAAAAGTGGATAGTATGAGCAGATATATTGGTTTATAGCATCTAAAAGCAGAACAGAATTTCAATGTTCAGATGATGTAAGGCCATGTAATCCATATGTTTAACTGTTAAGTCATGTTCACGCTGAGGCGTTCAACTTGCAATATCCTGACTCATGACTAAAAACCCCTTACATTTAGCCCAATAAACACTATAGGAAAAAGAAACCAGATTAGCTGTGTCAGACTGATTTCTATGGAACGCAGCTCACAATGGCACAATGGATTTACTCTAACAGAACATCACCTTATATTGTTCTGTACTTATACCAGAAGTCAAACAAAACTTCCCAGCTGACCTGTTTGCTTGTTAAAGACTACTTTATGATCTTTTCATTTTCACTAACTTTATACTTACCGGAGAATGACCTTTACTGTTTTCATCCTCATTTTCAAAAATTATCTCGCTTTCAGAATCTGTGGTTGCCCTGTTTAAAAAGAGAAAGAAAAAACCCCAAAAGTTCAGCATACCAAGAAATATTTACTAAGAAATCTGGAAATTATTTGGAGGAAAAAAAAGAAAATATAAGCTTCTGCTGAAGAACTATACGCCATAAACAAAAAGGCAAAAGAAAACAATACCCAGAAAAGTATTCTGCTTGCAAAGCAACACTTACTTTGACAGATCAGTCTCTAAAAGGGAAGGTATATATTTGCATCAGTAAAATTTAATTTCTATATTTAGTCAGCAAAACTGAGATAAGCTCACTTATTGGCCTCAAAAAAAAAAAAAAATCACTGTCAGAGAGACCCACCATACACAGATGAAGGTATGGAATACATTAGTAAAAACCAAAACAAAAAGAAAGGGCAAGTTTGGTATTTTTCAAGATTTGTAATATTTCTGTTATCGTTTATTAAACAATCTTACTCTCAAGGCTGGAAAAGACAGTCCAACATAAGGTAAACAGTCATGCATTCTGGCACAAATAATAAGAAACTTCAAGAAGCCTAAATGAAAATTTTCCTTATAGACTGACAATTTTTAGCAACAAATTTTCCTCTTCCTGGTTATCTGACTGCTGGCAAATACACTGTTTTTGAACAAGGAGACAGAATAAAAATGCAGTGAACTACTTCTGAAAAAGAAACAAGAATGGTAAGATACACAAACTTGGACAAACTAACTCTGCTCACACTCCCTATCATGCCAATACTGAAGCCAACTTACAAAAATGAATGAGAGAACACGCCATCACCATCATCGTCATCATCACTGGACTCCTGATCAGCTCCACTGAATTTGTTGCTGGAGGATCTTTCACATGAAGTACTCCACTCTACTGAACTTGTCAAAACTGGAGGAGGAGCATTAGTTTCCACATCATTTGTCTCCTCAGTGGTAAGGATGAGCAGACCAGCTTTGGAGGGCATTCTTCTCTCTTCACTTGTTTCAGATGATGACACAGTGGAAACAGGACTTTCATGTTTCTCTATCCAAGCGTTGTAATACCTCACAATATTCTCATGGTTCAAGCGGGAAAGTAATGTTACTTCTCCCTTAATCCTCCGAAATTGCTTGCTGGTAGGGTTTACACGAATACGTTTCACAGCATAATAGCAACCATCAAGCTTATTTCTCACCTGCAAAATTCAAATTAATCTAAATTCAAACACTTACAAATGCCTTACCGAGCAGAGGTAGAAGTAGAATAATTTCATGAAACAGGAAGTCATTCTTCCACCTGGAAAATTACTACAATTCAAATGCAAGCTTCCCCACTCTGACAGGCTTCTCCACAGACTCCCAGAAACCTGTTACAAAACCTTTCAGCCTGTTCAATTAATAGGATTGCGACAACACAGGCATAGCACACTAGCAGATAAAAAACTAAACCATGCAAACATTGAATACATTGTTTTGCTTCAGAGAAAACCAACACATTCCCAAATAGGATTCCATAAAGGAAACAATTTTTATACCTACCTTGATGACTGCTCCAAAAGCCCCTTTGCCAAGTAATTTTAGCTCTTCAAACTCATTGTAGTACCGTGAAAATTGTCTCTGTGTTTCTGTGAAGAATGAAGCGCTGGATATCTGACTGCTGGGTACAACTGTCTCAATGCAATCTATACCTGCAGAATCTGAAATGAAGACAAAGTTATCACTCCTGGCAATATGGGGATAAGGCACAAGGGACTGTCAAATAACTACCAAGAAGGAGATAAAACCTAACTAACTTTAAGTGCAACTAAAATCTAAAATACAGACATGCTGTGCTGTATAGAGTTAAGTTCTAGTACAAACATAAACCTCAATACAGTTTTTAATAATTAACATTATGCTGGACAAAGGAATTACTTTAACAAGACCATGAGCAAGCAAAGAAGTCTCACTGGAACACCAATTTCCAAGGACAAAGTTAGGTCTATGTTTACACCATTCAGGAGGTGTATGGATTTACATTCATACAACACAAGCTGCTTCTACTGAAGAAACGACAGTGGTCAGTCCACTCCAGCTAGTCATGGGTAAAGAAGTTAAAGATCACACTAATTTTTAAGTTAGTTAATGTAACACACTTGTGCGGTCTTGTGAAGCTGTAGCACAGCTCTATTTTTCTGTTGCTGTAGGTAACATTATTTATTATTTATGGCCACTTATTTAGCAGAATATGGGTTAGAACCAAGTTCCTTACCATCCAAATTTTCTTCAGCTACAGGTATTTTTATTCTTGGAATGTTTATAAAACTATGTTGTAACAACTGCTGAGGAGTCCATCTTTCTTTATCTTCCAAGCAAACACATCTGTTAGCAAGCCAAGCAGACAATTATTTCATATAAGGCGTAAACATTCAGAGAGTTCTCGTTATATTTAAGAAATTATCACCTCTATCATTCAGATGGGCATAAGAAGCAAATACAGACCAAGTGACTTATCCACTGTGACACACAGTTGGTGGCAGAGCAGAGAACAAGTATACCAGACCCCCTCTCCCAAAAACCAGATTAGCAGCCTGAGGCATGGGACAGCAAATCACCTGTTCTCTAAACATTACAACTAGTGACACAGGAGGACTTAGCTGTTCTTTAAAACAACTGTTCAAATCTTAAAAAAAAACCAAACAAACATGAAAGAAAATAAAAGACAAGGAGATACATGAATGCAACAAACATACTTTTCCAGAAAGTCTTGGAAGTCAGCAGGTAAACTGGTAGGAACAGCAACTGGAAATTCCTTGGTTACTTGGCCCTGGCTGAGTGAAAGCAGAAGCAAGCCCAGACGCCATACATCTCCTTTCTTTCCAGGTTTGTTGGGAAGGCCATCCTCACTAAAACGAACTTTGGTTTGCTCAAAAATATCTGCTTTGCAGATATCAGCTAAGCGCTTGGAAATGCTGTAGTCTGTCACCTTGATGTTGCCTTCAGCATCTACCAGGACACTGGAAGCACAAAGAACTTTGTGCACTACTGAATTACTGTGCAAGTAGTCGAGGGCTGACAAGATCTGGGTCACATAATGGCGCAACTGCTCAATTGGAACTGGAGTCTCTTTGTGTAAGTATGTAGAAAGGCTGCAACCACTTATGTGCTCCACTAAAATATCCACCACAATTGAATCATCCCGTTCTTTAAGGTTCATACATTTATAATGTACTATGTTTGGGTGACTTAGCTTCGTCAGTGAGCTGAACTCTGTTTCTGCACCCTGAAGCTGGTAGAGAAACACAACATAACATGCATTGTGTCATATACTGTGAACACACCACTACTAAAATATAAAACATATAGGAAATGCGTATAAAATATATGACATCCTCATGCTTTTTTAAAAAGGAAGTATTGTACACAAAGGGGAAAGTACAGCTTTGATTTCTGACAGGTAAGTTTGATTCCCTTTTTCTTCAGAATTTTAGTATTTTATTATTTTATTTACACATACTTGCAAACAACTTTCTGGCATTTATATTATTGCAAAGGAACTCCTGAATATCCCAATACACTCATCTTCTTTTGTGCAGATACTCTAAACATTAGCATTTTCAAGCTCATTACCACTCTCTCAAGTTTAATATAAACTAGCAACTGTAAGAAAGGCACTGAACCTCACCTACTCTTTATTGAGCCAAACGCAAAATATAGGCATTACCTGTTTCTTAGACTTCTCAATCTTTTCTATTTCATGTGTTGTAAGAAATCTTCCCATTTTTTTTTGCCAGTGCAGAACCCACTCATAGATTAAAACAAAGTCTCCACTGCGAATTTCCAAGGCATTGTAGACTGATTTACCAAGCTGTTCATCCTTGCCTATACATAAAAGGAGAAAGAGGAACATGGCTTCTTTTCTTGCTAAGGCTAGACAAGAGCTCCTGCAAATGCTAAATAAACATCAGTAAGCCTGTTTTCTAAATTTCAGAAATATAAACCTACTTAAAACTAAACAAGGCCCTTATCTATATGGCAGGTATGGAAAATACCAGGTTTGATGAGATAATGCTATGCAGCAGTAGTCAAATCAAAGCAATAGCAACTTGGCAAAAAAATGTTGCACATTTTAAAGAATTTAAAGTTTTAATACATGAGCAACCTTCCTGCTTAACAAATTCTAAGCTCTACATGCACTAACATAATTGTTCCTCTTCAAACTGCAAAATAATAAAATTCTTCTTGCTCCAGAGACTTTCAGGCTGTTCCTCCCTCCACTAAGGAAGTGCTATGTTGGAAACATTGAAAACATTTGATGATCCATTCATATGGGCACTTCATGGAGGCCTTTCAGCTCCGAAAGTCTGCCCACTTTTGCTACCCCTGGTTTTGCTACTTTTATGCCAATGCTATCAGCAGCAACTGAAAGCTAACAGGTGACGTGACTTCTTGCTTGGTAGCCACGTGTATCTGACAAGCTAGCCATTTAAATTTAAAGGTAAATAGGTTTTGGTATTAATTTAGTTGTGTAATGAATCTAAAATGTTGAGAGGGTGGTTTGCTGTAGAAGCAAATTTTTATTTAAAATACTCTAGAAAAATATGAAATATTTACCACAAAGTAATTTTTCCTATCAGTCTCTCCCACTCTTTCTGTGACATTTTACAATCTCTCTGTCCCTGCTGCCTATACTTAATATCGTTTAAGGCAACGAACAAAACAAACTCTTCAAGAATATATTCAGTGCAGGTAGGTGGGAGTGGAGGTGCAGGTTGAGCTCTGGGGGGGCAGGAGCCCAGGCAAGAGACCATGACCTGCTGACCCTTTGCACAACAAAGGGCACAGGGGTCTGTGATCCAGTCACAGACTGGACACTCAGAGAGAGCAGGAGCTCAGACTCGCCAGAGACTTTTCTCACTCTCAGACTGTGAGGGTATAAGAGCGCAGGGGTTCCCTAGTTCAGGGCTCGAGTTGTTACCTTGTTATCTAGCTATTGCACCATTGTTATATTGTTTGAAGGGTCTGGACATCTGAGACTCTGCTACGGAAAGCCTGGGGTGGAGCCGGTACAGAAACCTGGTCTGCCAGTGTGAGTGTGGGGTGTGTAACTGCAAGGGGGCTTTGGTCCCAGAACAGGTGGTGCAAGAGTGACTGCCAGGGTGGCTCCTGGATGACCAGACAGGGAAGTCTCTCTAGCAGAAACCACCCAACAAAATCAAAACAGGTCACCCAAACCCCAGTATTTCAAATTGCAGTTGTAATTTTGCTTACCTAGACATTTTCCTTTATGGACAGTAAGCTGTCCAGCACCACTTGTGCTGAAGTTCAAAACTTCAAAATTTCCAGGGGACTCTTCATTATTACTAACAGAAAGCTGTCGTTCTCGTCTGCAATGTGAATAGAACATTTTTCTCAAACTCAAGCAGACAGTATTGTTGCATGCCTTAGTCCCTAAATACACCAATTCTGCAAGAGGATTAGCTTTCAGAGATTTTCATCTGATAATATCCATTCATTCCAAAGACACTGCATTAGTGCAAAAACATGTCTGAATAGAAATCCAGTATTTTAGCAGCAACGTCGTGCTGCATTGGGTCTCAATATTTAAAGCCAGGAGTTGAATACAAACATTAAAAATTGGAAAATTCCCAAGTTAACCACAGCACATGAATTAGTTAAACCATACCAAATGAAGGCAGGCAGAAGGGGAGGAAGAGACCAAGAAACAGATAAACAACATGACACACTACTCCCTTGCCTTCAAATTTCACTTTGAAATGTAATGTTTACAAAAAAAAAAATAATCCACATGCAAACTGACATACCTTGAACGTCCAGATGAATTTGGGCGGTGTTTATTATTCACCCCATGTTCCAGACAGCTCCCATTTAAGCGTGAAGCAACTCTATATCCTGCAGTGTCTCTCCTGTGAGAATTTTCTTGATTTGTCAGAGCAGCTATTTCCAAACGTTCCTATAAATCAGGAGAGATACCAAGTACGCAAGAGAACCAATCCTCATCTCGAAATATGCGCGTACTTAATTATTATTCTATGAAGTCACCCAGATCACGGAACTAATGCACTTTCATAATAAATGTGTGAGGCCAAGGAAAAAGTGCTGAGATTTCAGAAAGTACCTTTCAGTACGGTCCATGGGCAAGAGTGTAAAGAAACTGGAAACATTAATATACCAGCTTTTTTCTATGTCTATTTGAAAATATCTTGGTACACTTAGGATACTAATATATTCTAGGAAAAAAACCAACATATAATCAAGAACCTATTTTAACCTAGATCTATTAGAAGCACTGTATGAGAAAAGATATCCAGGAAAATTTAGTCATGCAAGTCTCTCAAATTTTTACAAGTATATGGTACAGTATTGGGAAGAACTTATTGCAATGTTTTTTTGCACACCTGCTTGGCAATCTCTTTCTTTTTTCTTTCTTCTCTTTTCTCTTCCTCTCTTCTCTGAATCTCATTAAGGATTTCACGTTGCTGAAATGAATTTCAGTGTTGTTAGAGATGCAACAGTATATACAATGCAACTGCTAAAATCTTACCCTGGTTTTAAAAAAAAAAGCTGTGATGCTGACTCTTCAAAACTATTAAAGAGAACTTGTGGATGTCACAAGAATAAAAAAATACAAGTCAAAACAGCTCTCCTAAGGAAGTTAACAGCATCGATTACATGACATAGGAGAATGTAATTGTAGGCAAATTACTTCTGCTGCCAGACTCAACAATAAAGTTTCATACACAAAAAAAGACAGAGTGATAAACTAAAACATTCTTATAAAAAATTGAGCTATTCTATCCATATTCCCCACAGTGCAGAGACTCCACACCACTAGCCTCTGTGAGACCTCATTTCTAATGAAGGATGTAGGTGGTCTGAGGTATCTTTAGATTAAATTTGTTGCTCTCTAGAGAAGTCTGTCAGTGAACATTCCAGTCACACTATGCGTGAAACAGGGTAACCTGTCTGCCTGGCTAGTACTTCCTAGTTTAAGATAGAATGCCCATAATATACACATATGCTTACACTTTTGTATAAGGTCCTCCTGATAAGTGAATTTCATAGGATCAGGAATCAACATTTATGTTTGTTTCAGGCATAACTATTTACACATCATCAAAATATTACAATTACAGCAGTAGATAGTTAATACAGAACATATTGATTGACTCATACTGACAGGTCTGACAAGTTAATAGTTAACTATACCCCACTACTTTGCAGAATGATTTTAAAATCATGTTATTTTAAGAATATAGGGTTATTCATACTTTGATTTCTCTTACCTCCTGCTCTTCTCTTCTCTTAGCTTCTTGTGCCCTACGCAATTCCTCCTGAGCCAATCTTTCTTGTTCTTTTTGATGATTTTTTAGCATTTCTTCATGAAAAGATTTGGAAGGTGGTTTATTATACTCACTGAGAAATGACTGCACATGGTCAGCAAGGTCAAATATCATCACCTGAAAGAAAATAAATATAATAACTTGCAGAGTTCAAAGAACAAGTAGACCACATAGACAAATGACACCCACTTAAAAAAGAAACAACAGCAATTTCCAAAGATACCGAAAAATTTGAGGAAATTCTTGGTTATTGAACAGAATGAACAAAACAGTAGCTGGCTTAAACAGTTCTTTTCAAAGTATCTGCAGAAAACCTGGCATCACAATGGTAGTATTCAAATGGAAACAAGGCTTGATGTGGCAAGACTGAATAACAGGCAGCCCTTGCCAAACCTATACAGTTGACAGGCTTAGGAAACTGAAAACAAAATATTATCCCATTTCAGCATATAATAACATGCACTGCTGTGTATTTCTCACTTTTATAAAGGCAAATGGAGCTATTCAAATGTGTTCACCTGCAACATTCCCAAATAGCAATAAGAAACACACCATAAACCCTGCTTTCACCAAGAATTCTTCATTTGCTAGTAATTCTTTGAATCATTTCAGTGCTCAACAACAATGGAAAAGTACTGTTAATATTAAACATACCTGAGGATTTATAAAATACCCTAAAAAAGACACAAAGTCTAAGCTTCACATTTTTCCATCTTTCTCTTTTTATCCAATTCGGGAGAAACTCAAATATCACCATTCCTAAACACAACAGGAAAAAGGCACAACGGCATGGAATGACTGTGCTGCAGCCACAGAAATCAAGTGTTGAGCTTGTGTTAGAACAAAGGTCTCTTGCCCTTCAGTTCAGCATTAGATGAACAAGATGACATTGAAAAACTCCCCAGGTAATTGCTGTTTGCTTAAACATGTATATCTCCTACAATATTCAAATTCACCTGAAAAGTGCAGAAAGCTCTTTATTTTAGAGCTAGTACTGCTTTTCATACCGTGAAATAACTCAGAACCTCTAAACCTCATAATGAACCTTTTGAACAGGATGAAACTTGCACTGTGTACACATGCATTGGATTTTAAAAGCATCCTCAACTTTCATTGATTTGAAACATTCTTAAGAACGACAGTCCCTCTTTCCTTAAGAGCAATGCAACTTATACTTCCAATGTGGATGTATTCCACCACCTTGTACCATACATTTTTAGAACTATTTGGTCCAAAGTGTATTTGTTAAGGAAGTGAAAAGCTCTTACCTCTCCACGGCACTGTTTTGCCAGTTCAGCTAGTCTGGATTTTAGTTCATTTATTTTCTCATTTGACAAGCCTTTTGAATTTTTTAATTGTATTTCAGGAACGCTGATGGACAGCAACAAAACATAAAAAAGCCCTCATTAGAAAAACTGAGTGAAAAAAGCAATGGAATGTTGATAAAAACGATGTGTGAGGGAAAAGGAATGTGGTGTATAGTCACTTGGCAACTAGTCAATGCTCAAATAAACAGAATATAAATATTACATATACTGTTTTATATTCCCTACCATAAAATTTTCTGGCTGCAGACTACCTGTTGGTTACACTTAACAACAGAACTACCAAAGAAACCCTGCAGACTCTTATAACCCAGCTGTTAACCAGTAATTTAACTTAACAAGCCTTTTGAAATATTACTAGCATGACATTTAGATGTTTAAAATATATCATCACTATGCAATTACATAAATATCAAGAAAACTACACAATAAATAGATATCAGCTAGACTTAAGAAGTATTTAAAATAAAGTTAACAAGCAAAATGTCACTAGATATGATATCTTAAACTAAAAAAAAAATAGCATGGCTCTTATGTCCTTGTTATAGGGTATAACTGAGCTGTCACTTTGTAAGGAATAGCACTTCCCTTGGACACCACACATGCCACAGTACAAATGGATGGACTGAAGGGAATTATGCTTTGGACATCATCAGTGGCATAAGGACCAAACAAAATGGGGCACAGAGCAACACAACCCAGAAATCACTTGCCAACCCAAAATGCTGGGAGAGGCTGTCACCTGCAACTCCTTCTACATTCTCTATGGAGAACTCTTCCAAAAGACTAATCCAGCATAAAACAGAACAGCAGATACAAATAAGACAGCAGACAGCTTTAAAAAAGGGGATTCAGTTAGTGTCAGCTAAAAGAGTCACGAGGTGGGAGCTTAAAAAGGGCATTCAGACGCTCACAGGCACACCTGTGATTATGTATCTGCAAGCTACAAACTGGGGCTGCAGTCTTGCATTGACTCTATTATGCTCCACTGCACAAAGGACTACATCCAAATCAGGCACTGAAGTTTCAAGTTGCTTATTATAAAATACCGCAGGTTTAATAAATACTGACATACAGAAAGCTAGAGTAACAGGGATGAATAAAGCTGTACGTTTTTACTATGGAAAACTGAGAAAAAAGGTTATATTTTAATGTTCACTTACGTATCAGGGTAATTATGTGGACACTTGACCCACAGGTCAACTTTGGCATACACTTCATTAGCACCAGTCAATCCCTGAGGACGCAGAACTAAATTAATTTCAGGCGGCTGTCGTACCTAAAATGCAAAACAAAACCTCAGATTGAAAAGGGTTGTTTGGTTTAGTTTTAATGAAAACATACAACTGTCAACCTAAATTATAGTAGAATACAGGCTAGACCATTCAAATCATGAAAAAAATGTATTAATGTATTGACAATGCCAAGTGACAGTGAGCTGGCCCAATGATTATCACATTTTATCCAATATATTTTTTGCAACTTCCATATAAGTTTAGTTACAGTTATTAGAAAGATGATTCAGAATGATCAAAAGTGAGGCTCTATAATAAAACTCTTGTATTCTGCTTACTGTAGAAAAGTAGCAGGAAAACATTAAATAAACATAACACAAGTTGTTTATGGAATATTGCATATTAAGTATTAATTATAAAACCAGTATGGTTTTTGTTTTAAATCACTAACACTGGTCATTATTTTATTTTCTGACAAGGCAAAAGACCATAACATCACAGTTATGCACCTTATGTGGCCAAACAAATGGACAGCAATTTTTTACTAGTTATTAAAAATCTGATTTATGTCAACCCCCCAAAAATAAGTACTGCCTTTCTCCTCCTCAACCTGTTCAAATAACCTATTCAAAATCAGAGTGAAGTAAAATATGCCCATATAAACATTCTAAACTTGTTCTTTTCAATTAGAAATTTTTAAAAAAAAATAAGCAAACAACAAAAAAAACCCAAGAAAACAACCCAAAACTAAGTAACATGGAAAAGAGATAGCGAAGCAAGACCACATGGAATATGGTAACTATGCCCTCTATTTTCCCTTTGCAATTCTAGCAAGGAAGAGAACAGGTCAAGATGATGTCAGGTACAACTTTTAATATGAAGTGAGGTTTGCAACACTTCTGAAAACTCAACAAATAACTAAGAGTGTTCTTACCAAACTCAATGAAAAAAAGCAAAAAGCTGTAAAGTTGCTGCAAAAATTTTAATTTCACGGCCGTGGCAGAAAAAAAGCAGAGACTATGACATATTTTGTAGAAATTAAAGACAAAAGAACGGACAAAGAAACGACAGTAGAAGCGAACTTGGGGAACAGAACAGTGACCAGTATCTCCAGGTAGAGGAAAACGGTGCCATGGATGCAGTTGGGAAAAAAACCCACAAACGGGCAAATCAATGAGATGTTGTGGACACTAAAGATAAATGAAAGAGAGTAGAGTACCAGATCTCAGCATTAAGTAGTTGTAATTAAAAAGCCACAACCCTATAAAAATGAAAGCTGAAGTACTAAGTTATCATGGAAACAGCCACACTTTGAGAAAACCACAGCATATAACTATGCAAAGATCATCATATATGCCGGTGAGATGAATTAATAAGCAAGTCTGCAATTAGTCGGTTAAGCAATGCGTTAAGCGGCAATTTTCTTGAAACCTGACAATAAATCAAAACGCAATTTATAAACACAGCATTCACTATAGTGCGAGCGCTTCCATCTGGAGGATTAATGGCCCAGGCGCTCGGTCGCGGGGCCGGCGGGAGGCAGAGCCGTGCGCGGCACCGCCGAGGCAGCGCCAAGCGGGTCCCGGTGCCCAGCCCC